>JAFVLL020030944.1:0-78600 GCA_021397915.2 Tor tambroides
AACCAGCAACACAACGAAATTAGCACAGCACAACGGAAACAAGCCACAACATAACAGAAACAAGCCATAACACAATGAAATTAGCAGAACACAACGAAAACAAGCTGCAACGCAATGGAAATAAACCACAACACAACAGAAACAAGCCACAACACAACGGAAGTAAGCCACAACACAACGAAATTAGCATAACGCAACGGAAATAAGCCGCAACACAACGAAATTAGCACAGTACAACGAAATTAGTCCTATGGGTTGTGTTGTGGCGATTTCGTTGTGTTGTGGAGATTTTGTTGTGCACTACTGGGCCACCGTAATTATCAAATGCACAAGTCAGATAGATTAAAATAGATAAAAAAATAGAGAAACAAACAAACAAACAAATTAATTAATTAATTAACTGTAAGAATGGGTCTTTCACTAAAATGTTGTCAAAAATTGTATGGATATAAGCTGTAAATTGTATGGATATAGCATAGTTATAACGTAGACCTGGGACAACACTCCTGGTTGAGCAATTATGCTAAGAACATCCCACCACACAGCCACAAGCGATAGTAGTTCCTAGTTGAGGACAAAAAGGTTAAAGAACTACCTCTTCTTCCGTGGCACCATTTCAGTGGAAAAGAGGTGTGTTTGCAGTGAAATTAATCATCTGTATGCCTTGCTGTATAGCTGTATATTCTATACAACATGCTGTATAGAAGGATGAACTCATTTCTCTATGAGCATGTACGATGTTGAATCTCTGTAGAAACTGTTTGTAAACCATGTTGTATTGTGCAGTTTAGAGTATGCATTACAGATGGTGTTTCACAGAACCTGTGTGATGTGGGATTAATCAACACTCCCAATTCCCAGCACTGCCAATGTGTGATGCAGAATATGTGAGCTCACCCTGGAGAGCTGGGTTTTTAGCTCATGCCAAGCCAAGGTAATTTGCTTCTCACCTTGGAGCAGTTTTGGAACGGCGGAGCGACTGTGTTTGTGCCTTCTCTAAATGACTCACTTTTTTGGAATTGTTTCTGTCTGATTCTGAAATTCCATGATTTTTACAACCAGGAGAGTTTGTGCTTGAGCCCCTCTCTCTGTAACGCTCTACATCCCTTTCTTTTGACAAAACTTTCATCCAGTTTCTTTCTCTGGTTCTCGTTGAAAGGCATAGTACAATATAATTCACTCACCCTCTCGTCATTCCAAACTTGTAAGACTTTTATTCTCCTTCAAAACACAAGTAAAAATTTTGTAATTGAAGCTCAACTGTGCTTACTTGATGCACAAGAACAAACCTCATTGGTTCTTGTGGAAACTCAAATGTTCTTGCATGACACACGAGAACAAACATTGGTTTGTGCATGAGATAAACATATTGGAGTTTCCATTTATCATATTTAAAGTGCTCTAGGTATGTGTGTTTGTCAATGTTTTTTATGTGAATAAAAGCATAAATTAAATCTCTTCATGATATTACGTATATAGTTTCTTAATAAGATTTGGATTAAGCCATTTGATTCATATTGATTTTTTTTACAATCTCTTTATGAACTTTCTTAATCATCAAAATTGTGTTGTGTGGAAGATAATTGTATTTTGAAGATAACTGAAAGTCTTAGGGGTTTAGAATGACATTAAAGTGAGTAAATTATGAAATAATTTTTTTTAGGTGAACTGATCCTTTGAATATTTATCAAATTGATTGATTTATCAGTTTTTTCTCCATTCAAAATCGTTCCATGCATAAAGATTTGTTTGTGAATGTCTGCTCTGATTGATCCAAGGGGGAGGTTTGGGTAGATATTAGATACTTATTGAAAATTTTCCACTGAGCACAAACAGGCAAGCGAATGGAAAAAAAAATCCAGGGAAGGAAAATCAAGGGTCTCTTACATGTGCGTCTAAATCCACACTGTGTCTGCCAGACCCTTTGTGCCAGACCCTCTCTTCATTCTCTGCTCTCCAAAGGCCCTGCTGTTATGATTATTGCCACACTTTTATTGCTAAACACTCTTATTTGCTCCAGCGTCCTCCCACATCTGCGGGGGAGCCACTCATTACGCATCTCCGAGCCTCGGTCAGAGCTCACTTGAGATGTAGCTCAACTACCTGTCATTTAAAGCAGCACATAAACACATCAAAGTTCCATCCACAAACACATCTAATTTAAGATTTTCTCTATCTTATATATAAAGTAACTGCATCAAAGCGAGACTTTGTAGCTGTTTTGACTGGATCTAAAATAATGTCATTCCCAGATTAAGTTTTCATTGTCTGATTGTTTAATTCACTAATTTGTTAAGTGGATAATTCAGCACTGGCTGTTCTGATAAAGTCGTGAGAATATGTTCTCAAGTGTGGAATAGTATTAGTCTGAAAATCAAGTTTAGATAAGATAAAAGGCCAACCATGAAAAGAAATGTTTCAAACTATATGAAATATACTAGATGACCTCTCAGAGTTTAAAAGATGATTCTGTCATCATTTACTCACCATTATTTCATTACAAACCTTTTTTTACTCAGTCGGGCACAGGATAAGAAATTTTGAAGAGAGTACTGATAAGATTTCAAGTTTCCAAAGAACACAAAACATCATAAAAGTATCATAATTGTGATCCTTTAAGGCAGAACAGAAATGTAAGTTTTTTTATTTGAATGATTGCAAATGGAAGTGTAGGTGATTGGTCAGTGCCTGACAGATGAAGAGGGTCAGTAATAAAGCTCTAAAGGTGATGAGGCAGTGCTTGTTTGTCAGGTCAGTGTTGAGAGGTAGTTAATCAAACCATGTCTGGAATGGAGTTTGGTTTCGACCCCACTGCAGGCCCTAAATCAGCAGGTTATATTTGGTCCAGTGGAGCCCGTCAGAGACTGCAGGCCCAGGTATAGAGCAACAAAACACCATCTAAACGCCTCCTCAGAATCTGGAAGAGATATTGGAACATATGAACTGACAGAACTCAAATAGACAAATTGTCTGTTTTTAATGTCTATAGTAGGGAAGTGTATATATTTTCATTTTTTATCTGAAACATCATTTTATTAAAAGTAGATTTTATGAACTTTGGAAACACTGGAAAAACAACAACAAAACAGGAGGCAGTGGCCAGAGACATTGTCTGCAGACTGAATCCAAGAAGATATTCTGTTGAGTAACTGGCAGATATTCAAAATAGTCTGAATATCTGCTAAATATCTGTGTATACTTTAAATGAATATTAAAGCTCAAACTAAATAGGAACAATCTGTATAAACTATTCATCCTAATTAATCCATCAATCCGTGTTGAACAGCTCTCTATTTCTCAATCCTTTCGCTCAGTTCACTATCACCATCTTTTCGGAACAAAAGAGCCTGTGTGTGAAAGTTCAAATACCAGTGAGGCCACATATTGTGGCCATCCAAAGAAAAACATGGCTTTCTCAGTCACTGTGTGATTATCAGCGGGGTGGAGACATGAATAGCACAAACTCTGATAAGGAGTAACAGGCGTCCACAATGCTGCTGTAGTCATGTTTTTGGCGCTAACATTTCTAAAAAAGAACTACAGAATGCAGGCGAGGAGGGAATTGAATGGAAAGTTTGGACGTTTGGATTAGAGGAATGAGAGGTTTTTGTGACACGAGGTTCTCCACATTGGGGTCAAAACCACACATGGGGTCACCATAAATGCAAATGGAGTCGTGGGGGGATTTCAGTGCACTGTATTTTATTTATGATATAAATAAAAGCTTTATCTAGCATGATTTTTATAGCTGTTGGCTTATGCCACATTTGAAATATGCAGCTTTTCTTGTGCTTATGATGTGAGATGTAGGTTGCAACGCAAGTGCAAATGGGTGTTTGAGTGTCAGTGACAAATAAGAGTGATCAGATATAGAAAAGAAAAAAAAAAAAAGTATTTACATTTACATTTAGCAGATGTTTTTATCCAAAGCGACTTACAAATGAGAACAATAGAAGCAATCAAAACCAACAAAAGAGCAATAATATGTTAGTGCTGTGACAAGTCTCGGCTAGCCTAACGAATTATACATAGCAACGTTTTTTTTTTTTTATAATAAATAAAAAGAAAACAAGTTGATAGAATAGAAAAAGAATAGGGAACGCTAGTGTTAGAGGGTCTTTTTTTAATAAAACTAAAACAAGCAAAAAAAATAATAGAAAAAGAATAGAGAATGCTAGTGTTAGAAGCTCTTTTTGTCTTTTTAAAGAAACAAGTAGTTAGAATAGAAAAATAATAGAGAGTGCAAGTGTTAGAGGGTCAAGTTTTTTATAAATAAAGAAAACAAGTAGATAAAATAGAATTAGAATAGAGAGTGCTGGAGTTAGAGAGTCAAGTGTTTTTTTAAATAAAAAAGAAAACAAGTAGATAAAATAGAATTTGAATAGAGAGTGCCAGTTAGTCAAATGAAGATTGAAGAGATGTTTTAAGAGATTTTAATGTTTCAATGATTCTGAGAAAACTTTTTCAAAGTTTCATAGTTAAAAAAATATTTTCATGACATTTTCTAAAAATGTCAAATGGTGTATCAATCAAATAAAAATAAACATTTCTGTACACCTTAAACACACACCAAAATGTGTAACAAAATAGAAAAGGCAGTGCCTTGCCTCATTATGATATTTTATAAGTATTTTATTAGCTTGATTGTTTATGTTTTCTTTCTTAATATTTGTAACGTAATTAGAGGTGTGATTATTATCAGCTTTAAAATTTTTACTCTTTCTTAAATTACATTATGAAAAAAAGTTTGCATTTGCATTTTTTAAGCATAAGGAAGGTCAATTTCAAAGTTTCTTTTAAGGTTAAAACTATTTTGCTATATTTTTATATTTCTACCATATGACCTTTGTTGGTAACAGTTTTCAAATTCATATTAAAAGAAAATATATAATATATTTTTGTAATATATCAAACTTCTCCGAATGTCCTCCCCCCACCCCCAAGAATCTAATCATTTTAATGAGGCTTTTATGATATCACGGCAGTTGTTCCACCCTGAATTTTTTGATAAATTATGTTTTCACAGTTGAATATTAGGCTACTGTAAAGTGTCAGTGAATTCCCTAAAACAAATGTTGTCTCTTTTTCTCACAACCAAGAATTTTGTAATTTAAAAGGCTTAACAAAAAGTCATTCTAGCAGCTGAAGCTCTAAAGTCTTTATGCAGTCTGGAGCCCCATGTGTCCTATCTGTCTTTAATGAATGTCCTCATTGTCTTCAGCACTCACTTTGCCGTTCTCATTTGACCCCTTTTTTTGCTGTGTTCAGGTGGCGTTACATCTGCGGCCCATCCAGTCCCTGCCTGTGCACCAGAAACCGCTGGTCTTCGTCCTGAACTCCCCTCAGCCCGTCCTCTGGAAGCTTCGGACAGAGAAACTGGCCTCAGGAGTCAAACGCATCTTCCATGTGAGTCCGAGTTGCTTTATGACTCTCAAACCATCTCTCTATCACGTCCCTGTCTGTCTCCCCATCCTCCCCAGCACTGCTTCTGAGCCAACTCCATCCACATTTTCTCAGTGATGCATATTCAGATTCTCATTCATTCCAAATCAAGAAGCGTCTTTAAACACACAATTCATTTACACTCTCTTTGGCTCGTCTTACCTTCCTCAAACAAACTTCTCCACTCTCCTGTCAGCAGAAGTCTTACTCGCTCAAAGATGCATTCAGGTGTGTGTACCCAGAGGAAATACAAACATGCTCACACGCACACATCCATACACACGTAAACACACCCCATGCCAACACAACCATCTTTTAGACAGAGGCTTGTGTAATTGCATTTGGCACAGGCTCACAGGTTTATATTGACTGCTGTAGTCTGTGCATGTTCACCACGCTGCCTGACGGATGTTTGGTGGCGAGACGGTGCCGAGGTTTATACTCTAGTTGTGGCTTCACTCTGTTCCCCACTGCTTTACCCATTGCTTTCACCACAGAAACACTTATTGCTCAGTGGGTGCTTTTTCGTTGTGTAGTTCTCAGTAGTTTAGTTCTCGGTTATGCATCAAATTTGTATCAAAAGTTTATTCTGAAATGAAGAAAAATGGGACAACTGTTGACATGATGTGAAAGTGTTATTAATGAGTTATTTATTTTAGTAAGAGTTATTAATGGAGTAGATTATTTGGTCTAAGAAAAATAAGAAATATTGATCTTGAGATCTCCGTCTTTGGATTGCAGAATTTTGTATCTTGGGAAATGTAAAAGTCTTCTGAGATCTCTGTTGAAACTCTAGAGGAGACGTGTATGCAGAGAAAAAAATCTGAGCAGCAGGACAGCCTCATTTATGAAACACAAGCAGAGCAGATTTTTGTAAATTGTTTGTAAAACCATCAGTGTAGTTTTGGGGATAGATGTGTACCCTTAATAGCTATGTTTACATGTACACAAATAATCTGTTTATAATCGGATTGATGGTTCAATTGGATTGAAAAGCCTACATGTAAACACTCCAGTTGATCTGTTTGAGCTTGATCTGAATTAAATTTGGTGGTAGACCAGAAATAATCTGATTAACAGGAAACTTGTAAATGCTTGAATTGGACAATTTTTGGATTTAAAAATGCCTTGTGAACATGACCAATGCATTTACACACACACACACACACACACACACATACACACACAAAACCCTTTTCTTCTTTGCATTTCTCCTCTTCTCTTGCTTCCTAATCTAGATGTCAAATAAACCTGCAATTGTACATTAAAAATATTCAGTGTTGGTGAGTTTCTAGCTAGTAGCGATGCGACTAGCTTAACTACATTTTTCAGTAGCTTTACAGTAGCGACGCTACTTTTAAAACTGTAGCTTTTCCTGTAGCTAACTACTTTTTCCAGCAAGTAGCGCGACCAAACGCTACATACCGTTTTGCGTTCTGACGAGTCACGAGCCTGTAATGCATCGAATTTTTGCATCTTCTGACGAGATCACAAACTAAATTTGTTCATTACCGCCATCTGTGGTGATATCACGCATCGCGTGGCTTTACAGTCTTTCCACTGACACAAGATCATCTGATGATATTGAAAAGGATGTACAAGAGTGGATATTTCACATGAATCAACTGTAATTTACGCAAAACAAAGATTAAAATGTGGTCTACTTCGAAGACTTAAAGCACATACAGAAGGTGAATAATAGCCTTTTTAAACTGATTAGTTTTTCTTCTTTATTGCACTCTAGATCAAATGTCTATTTTACAATGATGAACGGTCATATAATCTGTCCCCCACAGTTTTGTAATGAACACTAATCAAACAGAAAATAAAATCGCGATATAGTAGTGTGCTTATCATTTGGCAAAGGATGGTTGCGGCAGGATTCACGCAAAGCGCAGTGATCACGCGCGCAGATGATGATTGACGTCTCCATTCACACTCAGTAAATAGCGCATATGCTGTGAGTTTAAGCTGCTTATTTTATGACTCCTCCGTATCCAGTTTAAGCTGCATACATTTTGTTCTTGCATTGATGCTACTAGTAGCAATTTTGCACTTTGACAGTCAGGTTAAGATAATATAACTATACAGTATTTTATTATTTTGTGTATCGGATAGGTTACAAAATCAAACGATTGGGACACTTTTTGTCATTGGGACACTTTTCCAAGCCATTTCAATCTAACTGAATTCACCCTACTCTGTGAAATCTTGATTGCATTACAGTATGTTGTTTTAAACCCCAAATATTTTATTTATAACTTCATTATATTTTACATATAACCTCATTATAATTTGTAATGTTAACTGTAAAATAATAATAATAATAATAATAATAATAAATAAAATTGAAAGTAGTTTCAATGTGGCTAGCTACTTTTTGACAGTAACTTGTAGTGTAGCTAGTTACTTTTTCAGAAGGGTAGCTTAAATGTAGCTTAACTACTTTAATTTACGAGTAGCTTGTAGCTGGTCAAGCTGCAGTTTCAGAGTAGCTTCCCCAACACTGAAAATAGTATTAGCTTGTTGATGAATTCCTTTTGTTCTGCTTTGGAAAAAAGCACCTGGTTTTTTTTGGAGTACATTGGATACATCCCAGTTGACAAGAACGTGTATACCAAGTATTTGGAATGGATTGAACTGTCCCCATCTCAATCATGCTTCTGAATTTTATATCAAAATGATTTAATACTGGTAAATTATTATGACTAAGTATTGAAATACCAACCTGGTCTCATGACGAAAACGTACTTCTGGGAACTTTTTCGCAAGACGCAAAATACGTACTGCCATGTAAGTTTCGTGACATATTCAATGTGAAATGCCCTCTGAGTGGCACTAAAAGAGTGTTCGGTTTTTTTCCCAGGAATAGATGAACATACACATGGTACGTTTTATGTGATGTTGGTTTTGTAGGTGTCACCGCAGTTCTGACTTGAAATGTCCATTGAGTGGTGCTATAAGTCAAATGCTCCGTGACGTTTTAAAATAACATACCATCTGCACTACACCTAAACCTACCCGATAGTATGAACAAAAGAGAATGTGATGTAAAAACACAATCGCAAGCATACCTTTTAAGTTTGTTTTTCGATCTCTCATCTTTCAGCTCTTTCATCATGAGTCATATTTTTGACGCCATTTGTACCCAAGGATTCTGCATCCTAAGTCCAATTCTTGTTATGTCCGCAAGCTTGTTATGTCCGAAAAGCAAAACATATGAAGCTGTAATCATAACTGTGTACGAAAACAATTAGAAGTGCTGGCTGTTTTACCACCTCTAGTGTTTTCTGTTGGAAACTGCAGTGATCTGTACTTATTGTTACGTATTTCGCATGTTTTTCTTTCTTTCTTTCTTTCTTTCTTTGTTATGTTTTGATTGCTTGATCTTCCTGTGAAACAACAGATTTCTCTCTGGTGCTGTATGCAAGACTTCTTCAGTCATTTTATCTTTTTAAACCCTACATCTTTCTTCTACATGTTTTTTTTTTTTTGGATAATCAATTTCACTTGTATCACTACTTCTATTACATCACGATTTTTAACACTTATTTTAGCACTCAACAACAAAATGGCGTAAATCTAAATGAAGGTTTTTCTTTTCCTCATACATCCATATCCATTAAATCTATGCCACTGCATGAAACAGTTTACCTTAGAGTGATTTTTACAAGAGATTTGCACAGATATTCATACATTTGTTTTATGAATAAGCACATTGTTATCTAGATGAAACAACTGAGATATTAAGAGATCTCCTCCTGAGATTTTTCTTTTCTACGAGTGTGCTTTCAAAACATCTCGCTTGGAACATAATCAGAATCCGTATCCAACTACACACCTATTTTAAATCCAAACTCTTTTGTATTCACTGAACTGTAGAGGGCATTCACAGTAAGAAAAAAAGAAAGATTCTTTCATTTGTTTGTCATGGAGTTTAGGGAGTTGTTTATTCATGGAAACAATTTAGACACCGGTTTGATTGAAGCAGTGTTACTCACAAATATATAATAGACCAATGAGATCAGCGACTAAGACTCTCCCTGACAACATTATTTTTTTCCAGCCATCCTGTGAAACAGCGCAGAGTTACTTCACTCCTCTTTACCCTAAAATAACAAGATGACAAGATCCAGGGCGTTCCTCACGGCACTGAGGGAGCTCAGAGGAGAGCTGGAAGGGGGTTTAAGTAAAGAGAGCCACCCCCCTGAACAGCCGACCATATTTAGTCAGGAGAGGACTGGGCTTAATGAGAAAATGAAAGTGGGCTGCAAAGCATCCGGGATGGGAAATGAATTTTTTACCCACCAGCCAATGCAAAATTTTACCAGACAGTTTTGTTGCAATACTGCATAACATAGCTGTGAAATTGAAGAATCTTTGTACATGTCATCGCTCTGTGTTTTTGTCTTTTCTGAAATAACTAAACTTAAACAAAAAAGCAAACGGAAGTAAAAAGAACCAATTTCTTTTTGCATTCACACTGTCCTTGGTTTTGTAAGTGGAGTCACACCTTTTTTTATTTATTTATTTTTTTAAACACTTTTGTTTTTCAACAACCTCATAGTTATTGTTTATGCTGCTTCTTTTGGAAAATACTACTACTATTACTACTAATAATAATGAATGAAAGGTAATGAATGAAAACATAGCTTAACATTTCTCAGTAAATATAAAGGATTTATTTTTTAATAAATTACATTTGAATTGGCTCTTCATTTTTTGATTTATTTATATTTAGCTTTAATTGTTTTATTTCAGGGTTTTTATTTATTTATTTTTTTGTAATTTTAGTATTTTCAGTTAGTTGCTAAGGCATCATTTCTAATTTCTTAACATTTCTTACATTTAAGTTTTTTTTTAATCTAATATTTTTTTTTAATAATTTTTCCAGTTTTATTTTAATTAATGAAAACTATTTTTAATTGATTTTCTTTTAGTTAACAACACTGCTCTTATTTTTTGCGAGCATTTTTTCTGGTTTTGTTAGATCAGTGTGTTAGCCTTGCCGGTGTCTGTTATTGTTGGTCGGCACTCATTTACTGGCTCGTGAAATGTCTGAGAAGTGACATACTGTAAACTGGTGGTTGTCACATTGGTCTGTGTCTGTCGGTACAGTATGAATTAGCCTTAATAAGCAAAAATAGACATTTCTGCGTTCTTTTACATGGACCTGAGATTCATTTGAATTCCATATAATACAAACTTCTGCAAACGCTACACATCATTGTTACTAAATGAGAAATTCTTGTAAAGGCCAATCCGAGACAGGTCGCCCGCAACCATGACTGTTAAATAAATTATGCACCAAAATACCCACATTTGGCTGGTAACAGGTGTTAATTTCCCACGCTGTCCCTATCACATGAGAAAATCACAATGCAGCGAGAGCAAGAGGTCTCACTGGTTTAACTGTCACACTCTTCATGCCTTGTGTACACTGTAAATACCTTTATGTAGCTAGCGGTTCTATGCAATAATCATTTTCGAATGTGTTTTAAAACCGTAGCATTCCTGAGCAATGTAGTGCTGAGAGCCACTATTATTTCCATCTGTGTAGATAAGTTCTGCTTTCCTGCTTATGTTGTGAATGCGGATGTAAAGTGACTTTCTTTATCTATGTATAAGGACCTTTCTTAAATATGCATACTGACAAAATTATGAATGTCTTCATATCCCCTTTAGTGGCCACAGAGAGTTGTCCAACTGTACTACACCCTACATTCTCTCTGTGTGAGTCAGTCCAATTTTGACCATGTTAGATCTTTTCTACAAAATTCAAATCGCTTGTCATTCATCACCTGGGTGTGGGAAGGGAGTATTTATTCTATAAAACTGCCCGTCAACATATTTCAGTCTTGTTGCATGGCAAAAGCTGAGCACAGAATGAAACAAAACCACAGTAAACCGCGTTTTTTTGGTTTGTAACCAAGGCTCGGGTTTCAGATACTGTTGAATTTATGGATGAGAAAAATGTAATATTGTGCTAGACCGCAAATTGAATTATTTCCTGTAGAGACAGGATGTATTCTTATGTCGGCTTCATATAATTTCAGGCAGAAGACTATGGGCAAAATATATTTCAGAGGAGAACGTGCTGAGGTCATCCTTGGACGTTTATTAGCAAGGCAACGCTCTTGTAAATGTCTAGTTTTGTATGTAGTGCTATTAAAGATCATATTTATGCTTTTGGCAGAGCCCAGGGCAACTTACGAGAAAAGATTAAGATTGAATTTGCGACAGATATCTTAGCAGGTAGCTGTGGTTAGGCCAAGACAAATCCTCAAAGCACTCATAACAAATATGATTGACTTGTTAAATGCAAGCTGGGTGACTAAAATGTTGCAGATATGTCTGCCTTCCTTGATACCTTATACTGTCTAGAGCAGTTTCACACATTTGTGGATAAGGCAATCCTAAAATACAATATAAAGTAAATGCCAGTTGTAAATGTCAACCCTCTACATGGCGAGTAAATCGCTCTCATTAGCCATTGGCTAAAAAATTGTTCGATTTCAATTGCCGTTGATTGAGGATAAGAATAAGTTTAGCTCAGATATATTTTCACTCACCTACACTTGAACACTCGACAAAGAGTTTGAGAATTTTTTGTCTTTATAGTTAGTACACTAATACGAATGATATCAATGGGTGCACAGCATATTTTTCGGATGATAAACTTGTTCCTACAGTAGTGGGTGTAAATGATGCACATTTTGCCAAGCAACAGTAAATGTGACCTTACCTTTAGTCTAAATAGCATTTATTGCTATTTGTACTTGCTATAAATAGCATGTACTGCTATTTGTATGGCCTCTGCCTAAAATGGCATACAAAATTTAGCAACATGCTAATGTCAAACTATTGTTAACTGTAAACATTAAATGGATAGTTCACCAAAAATGAAAATTCTGTCATTAATTACTCACCCTCATGTCGTTCCAAACCCTTAAGACCTTTGTTCTTCTTCGTTTTGCTTTTGTGCGCAAAGAAAACAAATATAACAACTTCATTCGGCAGCGGACTGACCTAGAAGAGAAGAAATTGTGCAATGAAATCGTTATTTTTGTTTACTTTGTGCACAAAAAGTATTCTTGTAGCTTTATAAAATTATGGTTGAACCACTGATGTCACATGGACTATTTTAATGATGTCCATATTGCGTTTCTGGGCCTTGACCGTGGTAGTTCACTTGCTGTCTATACAGGGTTAGAAAGCTCTCGGATTTCATCAAAAATATCTTAATTTGTGTTCTGAAGATGAACGAAGGTCTTACGGGTTTGGAACGACATGAGGGTGAGTAATTATTGACAGAATTTTTATTTTTGGTGAACTATCCCTTTAAGCTATTAATGTTGCTTTGTATGCTATATTGGTATTGATATATTGGCCATTTCAAGATTATCGGCATCAGTTAATAACACATTAGCTACCCTGCTCTCTACATTATCATCAGATTTGGCCATTGAAAAGTGAACTGACCGTTAGTTTTGACTGATAGCACAGAAATACTGGTGCCTAATGTGAGCTGATGATGTGATCTGCTGGCCCTTTCGTTGCAAATGGGAACTTCTCAAACCCTGAGTCTCCTGGAACATCTTAATAACGAGTCAGGACTGCAAAAAAAGGACCTGATCCCATTGTTGAGCTGTCAGCACGTACCTCCAGCCCTTACTTCACATCTTCCTTTTGATCTTGGCTTTGATTTTATTAGCCCAAGTCTCATGATGACATCATCTGAATACACACATGTACACATAGCCCTCACAGTTAGTGTGAAATCAGCCAGGGCAATGAGCTCACACTTTTACTAGAAGAACCTCCTTACCAGGCATCCTGACACACTGACAGAATTCATCCTTTTTGTAGAGCAACTCACACACACACCCTGCTCCATGCCGGAACTATTTCCGGCTCGATGCTCTGTGAAGTGAACTCAGTTCCAGCACATAGCTGCAGCAGATGGCTCAGGAGTGTGTAGCATCAGAGCCAAGTCTTGTGCGATTTTGTTTAAAACTTACAAACATGGCTGGAGAAGAAGCAGAGGGTTTACATCTGCTCACGTCCAGGCACAAATCAAACCCAACCAGTTCAGCTCAGCTACTTCAGGGTCAATGACATGAGCTCATTTTCTGTTTGAATCTGAAAAAAAAATCAATCATACAATGACATCAGTAAACCTGTTTTTAATTTCTAAATTTGAAATTCAATAAAGTCATGCATGTCAGGGTGTTACAACTGTCGTAATGTAATATTGGAAAAAAAAAAACTCATTCAATGAAAGAAATTGAATAGCTCAAGTTTGGCATTGTGTTGAAGTGAAAAATATATTTAGAAGTTAAAACACAAAACAGAACATTTTTTAAAATAACAAATTAGATGTGTACACCCACATGTATTTGAGATGAAAAAAAAACGACACTTGATGGTTACGCTACATCTTTTGATGAAAATAGTAGAAAAGTTTTTCAAAACCCATATGAGTACATTTTCTAAGAACTTGCCACATTTTCTACTATATTTTGAAAAGATTTTTTTCTTCTCTTTATTTTTCATTGACCCTGCAACCAGGTTTCTACCTCTCAGGCCCTCAAAGTTGGCCGCACATTTTTACAGTTGAATAATGGCTTTATAAGGCTGGTTGTCTGTAGATAAGCCTTGCCAACCCTTGTTTTCTGGTTCCAGCACTTGGAGGTCCAAAGAGGCAGATGGGAGTCCTGGAGTCTGAGCAGAAAGCTGGTTTTGGCTGCTTTGTATACATCGCCCGCCCCTAAAACAAAAGCCCTGAAATCCAAACATCTCATTGTAAAACACAATCCCTATGACGTCATTGCCAATTTACCGCCAGTCATGAAAGAGCCTGAAGGGGGACATGGGTGGATGCTTGTATATCAGAATCATCTTGAAACAAATATTGTTCTTGTCTGAAGAAGACCAGAACAGTTGGCGTATGTTGTACTTTCATTGCTGGTGATCATTATGGGATATTGGTATCTTCAACACACTTCTTAGCATTCTTGGTCAAGTAACTTCACGGTAAAACTTTGTTGGTCAAGCAACCAATTGCTGTTGCTTATGTTTTGCCTTAAAGGGATAGTTCACCCAAAAATGAAAATTCTGCCATTAATTGCTCACCCTAATGTCGTTGCAAACCCGTAAAACCTTCGTTCATCTTCGGAACACAAATTAAAATATTTTTGATGAAGTGTCAGAGCTTTCTGACCCTGAAAAAATAACAACTTTATTCAACAATTCTTCTTCTCCAAATCATGTTTTCCGCTATTATCGAGAGTTCGACGAAAATTGTGGTAAAATTGTGGTTGAACCACTGATGTCACATGGACTGTTTTACCGATGTCCTTACTATATTTCTGGGTCTGGGAACATTTCAGTTGTGTTGCTGTCTATGGAGGGTCAGAAAGCTTAAAGCAAAAATATCTTAAGTTGTGTTCTGAAGATGAATGAAGGTCTTACGGGTTTGGAACGACATGAGGGTGAGTAATTAATGACAGGATTTAAATTTTTGGGTGAACTATCCCTTTAACAAATGGTGTAACCAAAGAACAGAGTTAGTTATAGACGTCTGATGCAACCGTACCCTGGTAAACAAGAAGGCTACTATGATCCACAAAATAGACCAGCATCAAACCAGCACTAATCAGCCTGGAAATTCTTCCTGGTCTAAGCTGTGATCTTCAGCAGGGTCTTGTTAAATTGGAGACTGTGTTCGATCTGGCAGATGTTTATGAAATGATGGCGCAACATTTCAAAAAGTTTGGCTGTTGTAAATTTGTTGCTCTTTCTGTATTTGCCAAGTGGCTGTTTTCCTGATTTTTATTGCCTTGGGAGTTTAGCAAAAACAGTCTCCCTCTCCCTCTGATTTTTAATTGAAACCATTATGGGACCAATATTGGTTTTGCGATGGAGGTTGATCTGCAGGAACGCTCTTCTGTGGCGCTTGCAGACAGATGGTGTTGTTTGTTCCACAGCAGTCTCTCTCTCCAGTTCACAGGAACACGACCATGGAATTTTGCCAGAAACTTGATTAGCTTTCTGGAGTGAGCGGAACAAATCACCCACAAATTTATTTACCGCCTTCATCTCTTCAGCACACCATGGCACGTTTTTTTCCCCCTGAAGCTCACGTCGCATCTCTTTACTCTCATGTCTGTTTCAAACACTTCATCAACTACTACAGATATTTGTGCTTTCATAGTGAGATTAGTGTGCGCTTATAATTGATATAAACCATTTGGCACGCCATCTTTCCTTATTCTCAACATATGGTTGTAATATGTAGATGCTGATAGGCAGAAGGTGGAGGAAATCCAGTGAAATATGCTTTTAGGAAGCATATATGGTACTAGGTGGAGGACAGATATTAATCTGAGACATTAGGAGGACACAGGTGTGATGGAAACTGTTGCCTTCTTTGGCTGATGCGTAAATGTAGGTACCCCTACAAAACCAGTTTAAAAACCATGGCAGCAGTGAATGAATGAATGAATGAATGATGCATTTATTTACAGTGGGGTGTAAAGTTTCATAACCCAATTTTTCAAACCTTTGGATCAGCAAATGCCAGATGTCAGGCTGTTCTTGCTTTCTCAGCAGAAGCAGATAAAACTTTTTGGTTTGGCTGGGTGATGTGATATTTAGTTGGGCTGTGTAAGACTCAGCAGCTCTGTAGGACATTTCTGAATCCATCAGGTTACCTCACAGGGTCTTTCAGAGTTCCCGTGAGCCTGAACACAGACTCAGACAGACTCAGACTCCTGAGAGCAGAGCATGGACATTAGATCATATCGCTGAGCTAACCCAGGGCTAAGCTCCAGTCTGGACCTGTTTACCGACAGATAAGGCATAAACAGGAAGATTTATGCAGGGCTAAACCTGCTGAAATGTTCCAGACGGGTTCTTGTTAGAGTGAGAAGAGCAGGACTGAGAAGCGATGACACTCAAGACACTGAGGGAAACGTCATTCTTCTCAAACCAGACACTGCTCCAATACAGAAACTGTTCAGTGGACAGAAAATCTATTTTTTGTATCTTTATTGGATAGATACAGTGCAGAGCTGAGCAGTGTCACTCAACGGGTCATATTCACTACTAATTGCCTACAAATGTTCTTACTTATATTAACAGAAAAGTTTCTCATGCTAAGTTTTCTTTTAAACATGCGCACATGCATAAATTGGTTCTTATGTTTGTAATTTTGTTTTTAATTTAAATTTTCTAAATAAGGGACTGTGTTTGTAATAAGAGTTTGTAGTTTGTCTACACCCAAACCATCTCCATTTAAGGACTTTCTGTATAATGGCTCCTGAGAGCATTTAGGGCCAGATTTACTAACAGCTTGTGCCAGCAAAAACCGTCTTTTGGCATTAAAATAGTACTGTCAGGATTTGCTAAAGATGCGTAGTGAAGAATTAGCTCTGAAAAGGCGCGGACACAGTTATTTTTGTGCCTGACCTTACTGAATATGCATTTGTAGGAATTTCGCTTTCAGACACCAAATTTATGGGAGGAGAGTATTCAAATGACTCACGCAACGCAATCTACTAACGTTTGCGCATGTCAAATTACTGGTATTTGCACCATTATTTAATGCCCAAAAAAAGCATGTCTTAAAGTAGGCGGTAATTTGCGCCGTTCTTGGTAGATTGCGCTGGTCATTATGGAAATGATCTGGCTGCGTCTGTGTTCTTTAATGTGTACGTTGTCAGTAAATCACACGCAGAATTTTCCCATCCATCAGCGCTTTTATGGAATTGTGCTCTAATGATAATTTGCCCTGTTTAGCAAATTTGGCCCTTTATTTATTCATTTAAAATGTTTCAGTTAATATATTTTGCATGCTTTGCTTATGTACAAAAATGCAAAGTTTTATTTTTATTATTTTTTATATAAATTAATATTTTATTTAGTTGTTTTATTATTTAAATAAAAAGCACTTTCACCTTTGTGATGATCTGATGAAAAAGTCTTAAAGGAACAACTATAACAAATATAACCATAATCTAAGACTGAGTTCTGTTTTTTTCTTATTTACCCTCGATCCTGTTTTATAACAATACAGAAATAAGAACTGACTTTTGGGATTGGGATGAGGGTTTGTAGCCTGAGGTAACTGCCTCCCACTGAGAGATTCTGCTGTTAACACACACCACTAATTATGCTCGATAAAGGTGAGCTGCAGCTTTCAGCACACACTAACCTCACTTTACTGACACTTACCACATCACTCATGAGACGCACTGTTGAAAATAAACCCGCCTTTTAATTGCTCTCTGATTTATTTTTGTTTTCAAAATTCTATTTACATACACTCACAGTTACCTGTGTTTTTACTTACCTCTCACTCTGAAGTCATTATTACTACAGATTTTTTTTTTTCAAAATGTACATTGTGCGTCCTTCTCAGGTACATTATTTAAACTAATTAAAGCTTTTATGGCAATCATATATCTTGTACTTTTGATTTTTGTACTGAAAGTTAGACTCATGTTGTTTTATATGCCATCATTTTTTAAAAACATGTCTGTCCATCTGTATGCTGGCATTGAGTTTGATGGGTTTGGAAGGGATAAAGATGGTTTTGGGTTGGGGGTTGGGGGTCGGGGATCTGGCTGAACTCCAGAGTGGGTTTAATGCTTTCATATTCCCTTTTGGAATTCTTGAGGTTTGAAAATCTTCCCAAAGCCTGGAGCTAATTTAGTTTCAGGCTTTTCCTTCTAATTCCTCGAGACTAATTACAGCCCTATTCCCGCAATTAAATCGATAAACTCCTCTGTGCTCAGTTGGGCTTGCCAGCAGAAACCCCAACCCCTCTCTTCACCTCTTCTTCTTACCTCTCCTCTCTTCTTGTGATCCCTTTCAAGGAATATTCCAAGTAAATTAAATCGACAGCGTTTGTAGCTAATGTTTATTATCGCAAAAATGAATTTTCAGTTGCCCCTCTATGAAAATAAATAAATAAATAAATAAATAACAACGCAAACTGAGGCATTTTCAATTAAATGTGGCCAAAAGGTTTCAACAGCATAGCCACAAAATGTAGACAATATGCATGTTAACATGATGACATTAGTGTGATTTTTTTTCTTTTCTGTATAAAGTTTAGGGCCAATAAGTTTTTTTTAAGAAATCAATTATTTAATCATTGCATTAATGCATTAAATTGATGAAAAGACATTAATAATTTTTACGAAATATTTCTATTTCAAATAAATGCTGTCTATTAATCAAAGAATACTGAACAATTTGGGATTTCCAAAAAAATTAAATAAATAATGAAATAAAAAATAGCACATAATAAATAATAAATAAAATGTTTCTTGAGCACCAAATAAGGATGAAAATTCAGCTTTGCCATCACGTGAATAAATGACATTTTAAAATGTAATAAATTTATTTAAAAACTACATTTTAAAATAATAAAAAAATACATAAAAATTAAATTCTAATAATAAAAAATAAAAAATATTCTTAAAAAAAAAAATTAAAAATAAAATTCTAATTATAAAAAAAACTAATGTGTTGAAATTATTATTATTATTATTATTATTATATTGTTTTTATTATAATTAACATTAGGCCACAAATGCTGTTGACTGAACTTAATGCATTTACCCCTAAATATATATTCAATTAAAAGGAAAACTGCACAGCTCTGCACGCTGCCTACAGTACAGAGGAACCCTAAAAATAACCTTCAACCAAGTCCTGAATTCTTCAACGGCCTCTATGCCTTTCTCATGCTTTTTTCTTTTGGTTTTTCAAATTTATCACTTCTGGCAAGGATGGGGTGTTTGCCTGGGGAGCCATCCAGAGGTTGAGCAGATGTTCCTCCTGGTACTGGGTCGTGCACCGGGACAGATCTCAGCTCCTTCAGCACATCATATACCTCTCTTTATCTCTCCCTCTCCCTTACTACACCTCTTCTGTCTGTCACCGCACAATAGTACACAGGACCCTGGCTGTAGTTCAGATTGGCTGTCTGGCTCTCCACGCAGCTCGTATGGGGTCCATCAAAGCTGTGGTGTGATATAATAGTTTAATTGGGTTTGCCAGCACGGGGCCCGGCTGAGCGCAGAAAGAACACCTTTGGGAGATTGAGATAGCGAGAGGGAGAGAAATGAGTGGAAAAAAACCTCACAAGCATGGAAATGTAATGAGTCTGGGCTGTCTAGACCGTGTGCTTGGCTGTGTGGAGCTGTACGGCAAGTTTTTCAACATATGTGAATGTTTATCTCTCTGAAATGGAGCATGTGGACCCAAGGTCCATTTGGAGCCAAAAGGGAGGACTTTCAGAGCAAACCCCGCCCAAATCAAGCAAGACGACATGCAGAGAAACTCACAACACAATGCTGCATACATTTACGAGAGCCTATTCACAAGTATTAAATGAAACTTAAACACACACATTTTCTTTCTTACCTACCTCTTACCTCTTTACCTACAGTACTTAGATCTTTTGCTCACATTAAACTCTCTGTAATTGCTATAATTTGCATCTCATTCTTAAAACATAGCATTTGAAGGAAATAAAGCATGTAACACATAGTTAAGAGTATCCTGGATGAAAGGTTAGCTGGCAGAAGTACACAGCAGTTCTTATGCTGACAGGAATTCTCAGTCGTGAGCTGCTATGACAGCTGTGAAGTGTACATTCTGTGTTATTCTTCCTGTCCACTACTACACTAACACTACTCTCGCTTTCTCTCTGTCTAAATATGTTTCAACGTGGTCTCATGACAAAAACGTACCTGTGGGAACTTTTTCGCAAGACGCGAAATACGTACAGCCATGTATGTTTTGTGACATATTCGATGTGAAATGTCCACTGGGTGGCGCTAAAGGAGTGTTAATTTTTTTTTTCCCCCAGAGCAGATGAGCGTACATATGGCACGTTTTATGTGACGTTGGTTTTGTATGTGTCACCGCAGTTCTGACTTGAAATGTTCGTTGAGTGGTGCTATAAGTATAATGCTCTGCACTACACCTAAACCTACCCAGTAGTATGAACAAAAGTGAATGTGACGCAAAAACGCAATCATGCCATTTTAGCTTGTTTTTCAATTTCTCATCTTTTTCATCATGAGTCACATTTTTGACAGGATTCATACCCAAGGATTCCACATCCTAAGTCCAAATCCATGCCAACTGAGCTACTGAGCAAGCTTAGTACGCCCGGAAAGCGAAACATATGGAGCTGTAATCGTAACTGTGTACGAAAACGATTACAGGTGCTCTATGTTTTACCGCCTCTAGTGTTCATTTCTGTTGGAAACTGCAGTGATATGTACATATTAGTACGTATTTCACGTCTTGCGAAAAAGTTCCCAGACGTACGTTTTCGTCATGAGGCCAGGTAGCTATGTTTACATGTGGAATAATAATCTTTTTATAATCAAAATGATACCTCAAATACAATGAAAAGTACTAAAATGAAAACAGTTGAAAAAGTAAACTGATGTCTATCCGAAATGATACATTTTAATGTAACGCATAGGAAGATGCATATTTGGAAGGTGCATATTTTAAATTATTTGTTATGCTGTAGAATAACTGGCATGTAAACCTTTATATTCAACTACTCTCACCTTGCATACATACAGTACATTGTGCAGTGTTTTTATAAATATCAAAATTCAATTTATATATTTTTATAAAGCATTTTTTTTAATGAAGTCACATAGCACAAAAAATGAATTCCGTGTTATCCTATAATTCCCAAACTGTAAATTACAGCAGGCCATCTCTCCATCTTTTCTACATAGTCTTTTCCATGTCTAGTTATTGATGGAAAAATGTTCCTCTTGTTCCTCTTGTAAAGTTACTTTCCTCGTGACTAACTTCTTTAGTCAGCTGGTTGTATTTCCCAGCATAAATGCTGCACAGAAATTGTTTTAGGAATACATGTGATGCACATCTGTACATATAAATAGTATGTTTGCAATCTGCGATCAGATTTAATTTATTCACATGGACAAACGTTCTGTGCATGTAAACAATCAACTATCTGCTAAACATTAAGCTGATATTTGGAATGTAATACCAGCATACTGTAAACTGTGTACTATACACTAATGAATAGAATTGAATGAATATTAAAAAATGGAAATGAAAGAATGCATTGTGCGATAGTGTTTTGTGCAGCGTTATCTATGCGTATACTTCATATTTTGGCAAATGTAGTATTGTGTGTACATTCGCAGAGTCTAGATGCTGCATACTGCTTGACATGAAGTATTTGATCCTCTTAAAGTCTGCCTTTGATGGTCTGCATGTGTGAAAGTGTGTACATATGTTGTCTATAAGGCTAATCTCAGCTGTGTGCCGTCCATCCTAAGAACCTCCTGCCCGTCTCCTCTGATGCACAGCAGTGTGTTATATAAACAGTGGAAAGCAGACACCTTATTGTGTAAGAGGACCATGTGTGAAAATATGAAACACACATTCAAAAAAGGTTTCAAAACCCATCAGGGCAGAGTGTTAAAGATGTGTTTTGGCAAAGATCGTGTGGAAGGTTTCATTTTGGAAAGGCCTCTTGATACTCTTTTTCCTTTCCTCTCGTAATCTGTAGTTTTGCCCTTAAATTTTATTGCCTCAGACCTTCTTGCTGTAAAATTGGATGTGCTTATCAATACGGCATTTTAGTTTTATGGGCCTGTCTTCATAAACAGAGAGATCTTTGTCTCTTGAACTGTCAAGGGGAAAAAACACTCCACAAATTAATAAAAGGGGTTTGTATTGCATGTTGGGGTGGCTCAGACAGCAAAAACCTGACAATTTCTCTTTGTAATACAGTTGTTAAAAAGTTCCATGACTAATTCCAAAGATTCGGTGTCAAAGTGATATGGTTATTAAACTACTACATAGCTGTTTAGTTATTGAAAATTGATCAATCAACCAATCAGAATCAAGAATTTAACAACACTGTTGTAGAAAATGTGTTAACAGCTTTATTTTGTCCATTTCTTAGGTTCCAGAGAGATCTGAAGTGCACTTTGAGGCAAGAAATTTCTCTGAGTCCTGTGAGGTGAAGGTAGAAAATCTTCCTCATGGCAATGAGCACCTGCTTTCTTGGGCCCATCAACGCTACCGTGCAGTTACCTCTTTCAGCGAGCTCAAGATGGCCCATGATGTCTACATCAAGGTTGGAGAGGGTATGTACATCTGAGCACACACAACATTTTATAATTCCTTTTTTTAAGTATCTGTTGCTCAAAACTTTTTTTAAATCACTATTATTAATATTCTTTTGAGTGCATGACATTTTCAAATCAGTATTTTGGTATTTTTTGTTAAATAAAATAAACTTGCTTAAATGCATTTATTTGATGCTAAATATAAAAAGACTTAACAGCGACTATTTTGAATTATTATTTTTTCCTTATCCCACCAAATTTCTTATATTTATTTAATTTAAAAAAAAGAAAAATAAATGTAATTCAAAATGTATAAATAAACTTCATTTAATTTGTTCAGGACATTAGGGTTATATATTATTTTATTTTATTATAATTTTATATATAATATAATATGATATAATATAAAATAATGTATTTTTATATATATATAATACTTATTTGCTCTTTAATAAATGTTTGTTGTACCAAAGACAGTTTTCCTCTTACTAAACAATAACATTTCTAAAGTAACAAGGATGCTTTAAGGATGTTTTTACTGGAAAATCAAACTGATTACTTCAGAATCAAACACTGATTAAGAAAATGATTTGTGTTTCAGTGTAAGCCACATTTTCTGCTGCCTTTGAACTTCAATCATGGCCCAGCACATGTTAATTCACTCTCAATGGTGCCTATTGACTGTGTTTAGTAACCAGACCCATGGGTAATAAAACAAAATCCCAACGAAGCCACCTCAAGTCATTCTGATTTCCACTGGGCAGCATTCAGTTTCATATAAAAACAACATGGCAAAATCTGACAGCTTTTTAAATGCCAGACTTTTCTCTCTGCCTCTCATTTGTAATCAGTTGATTTGCTTGCGTGTCACTCCCTTCTTTTCTGTCAGACTCATAAGCAACTGAGCGATGGAGAATTGATGGAAAGGCCAAGTAAACATACGGGAAGAGTTTCAAGCAAAAACTCTTGACTGCCAGCTTGTGCGTACGGGCCCATCGCCAAACCTGAAGTCTTTCACAACAGTCCTTTAAAAAGAGAAGGATAAGGAAGAATAGCAGACCGAGAGGAAAAAGGGAATGTGCAAAGGGAAAATTTGGCAGGAAAGGTATAGAAAAAGCACAAAAGAAAATAGAGCCCAAAACAGAACATCCAAATTTATAGCAGTACCAGGAAGCCCTGCAAGATGGCAAAGTATCTTAGCCATCTGCTCGATGACATGAGCCGTAGGGGGGAAGTTGGCTTATTCTCAAAGGAAACGGTTTGGAGGGATTTAACTTGGAAACCGACTGCTGGACTTTGATATGATGTTTGAGTCAGACATGGCTGCCACATTCAGATAGATTTCGTTGTTTACTTGTTGAGGGCATGAAAGGCAGAAAGTAGAAACAGATACTTGCAAAATACGCGTCATTAGCGCAGGGAGCCGCAGGACTTGTTTGAAGAAAGAAAAAAAGGACAGATCCGGCTGTGTGTTTCACCCAGGGCTCCATCGTGTTTCCCCTGCCGAGTTCTAAGACCAAACCAGCAACACGTCTGACTTCAGCATCTCTCTGCTGTCAGGTTGCCTGGTTAAACTGCTGGTGCTCGTTTTTCAGTCCGTAAAAGAACATAAGATTCAAGTACTAGAAGAAAGTAATGACTGCATCATTCAAAGTACACTTTCCAGTCTCTGAGCCTGTTTCGGTCAGGCCCGTAAAACATTTGGCCCGGTGTCATTTTGAGTTTGTGGTTTGGCAGCGACTCAAAAGGCTGTGTTTACCTCTACAGGAGAGTTCTGGCCTTCTCCTCTATCTCTACCCTTTGTAGCTCGGCATGAGAGCGGACATGCTTCCGATCTGTTTGCTGCAGAGAACAGGCAACCCTCTTTCCCCCAGTACCTCAAAGAGCCAGGAAGAGCCGAGAGTAAGAGATGCCAGCCTTTTCATGATGAGTTCACACTTATCACCCTTGCGCTAATGGCCAAATAAGGAAGCATCTGTCTTCTGTTTCTCTGGGGCAAAGAGAAGAGCCATTATCTCTTTTGTGGAGGAGCAAAGAAAACAGTGTTCAAGAGCGGAGAGGATTTTTGTTTTTTATTTTTTTTGTCCAGGGAATAGTTAAACATTTTCTGCAACAGGACAGGTCAGGCAGAGTGATTAATAAGCATTTATAAGGGATTTTTGAGAATGTTGTCATCGTCGTTTTGATTAAATGTTGAGTTTTTTTTTTATTATTATTATGTTCCTACTTTATATTAGGTGGCCTTAATTACTATGTACTTACATTAAAGTTAATGTTTGATACAATGCACCTATTGTGTACATACATGTTTTTACATTGTACTTATATTTAAAAAAATACCTGCATTTAATTACATCTGTAATTAATTTCTGTATTTACATTTATAATTACAATGTTGACCCATCCCTTACACCTTAACCCACCCTTAAACCTACCCATACCACCAAACCTGTCCTAACCTGTATCCCACCTCAATAGCAGCAAATGTGTTTTGCAGTACAATATGAACACAATAAGTACATTATTTAGTTTAGCACGTTTATGTACAATTAATTTTTTTTATCAAAAGATTTGAATCAGTAATATTTTTTATTAATTATTTAAATAAATAAGTATTATTTATTTATTTATTTATTGTATTTGTTTGTTTGAAAGAAATTCATACTTTTATTCAGCAAGGATGCATTAAATTGATTAAAAATGACCATAAGGACTCATTTTTCTTTTCAAAATAAATGTATTTTCTGTTTTAAATATATGCTGTTCTTTTGGAATTTCTCAAATCCTTATTTCTTGAATAATAAAGAGCACAACTGTTTTCAACTTTGAACCCTGAGTAGTAATATAAATAATATATGTGACCCTGGACCACAAAACCAGTCATAAGGGTCAATTTTCCGAAATTGAGATTTATACATCATCTGAAAGCTGAATAAATAAGCTTTCCATTGATGTGTGGTTTGTTAGGACAATATTTGGATACAACTAGAACTTTGGATACAGTTAGGATACAACTATTTGAATATCTGGAATCTCAGGGTGCAAAAAAAGTCAAAATATTGAGAAAATCGCCTTTAAAGTTGTCCAAATGAAGTTCTTAGCAATGCATATTACTAATCAAAAATTAAGTTTTAATATATTTACGGTAGAAAATTTACAAAATATCTTGATGGAACATGATCTTTACTTAATATCCTAATGATTTTTGGCATAAAATAAAAATCGATAATTTTGACCCATACGATCTATTTTTGACTATTGCTACAAATATACCCCAGCGACTTAAGACTGGTTTTGTGGTCCAGGGTCACATATTAAATAAATTAATAATAAAATAGAAGACAATTTAAATTTTACAACATTTTAAAAACATTTGCATATATTTTGACAAGATATCGACTTTTGGCCAACCTGCTGTTAAGATATGGGCATCACCAGTGTCCACTGAAAATAATTTGACCACTATAACAAAACCCCACAAACTTCTCTCTGCTTCCATTCCTGCTCTTGTACTGTGGTCTGGCACACAGCAAATACAGACAGGCCAAGTGATACAAACAGTGAAATGTTCCAGTGCTATTATACTAAATATAAGATTATAGGACTGTAACTAACTGTTGGTAATGTGGTGTACGTGTCAAACATGTCTGTGTCCTCAAAATTTCTAGCCCTTAGCCTAAATTTATCTCAAATTTGTTTCAGACCCCGTCTTCTCCGAGACCTGTAAGATTGATAACAAGTTTCTATCTCTGAACTACCTGGCAAGCTACATCCAGCCCCAGCCATCCACAGGGTGTGTTCTCTCAGGTCCTGATCATGAACAGGAGGTCCACATCATTGAGCTCCAGGCACCAAACTCCAGCAGGTGAGGAGAAGACTGTTGAACTACATTCTTTTTTGTTCTCCTGTGTGACAAAATATCCAAACATTTTTTTTGTTCATTATGTTAGGAGTGAACGTCTCAGGTTACGTATGTAACCATGGTTCCCTGAAGGGAACGAGACACTGCGTCGAAACGCTAGGGGAACGCCTCCAGCGTGACCGCGCTCTGAATCACATGTGTAATCTGTCCAATGGAAGGGCGAGACGTCACGGGCGGGTGACGTAATCGGCCAGGAAGCATAAAAGCACGTGCGGTGGAACCGGCGTCAGCTTCTAGGAATGAAGCAACCGCTCGCAGGGATGCCGGAAGTATGGCCTCGAGACGCAGCGTCTCGTTCCCTTCAGGGAACCATGGTTACATACGTAACCTGAGACGTTCCCTTCCAGGAACTCGAGCTGCGTCGAAACGCTAGGGGAACGAGATGCCCACGCTGCCAGACTTCCAAGTCCCTGCCCTGTGTGTATCCCTCAGGAGCACGACGAGGGCGAGAGAAAAAGGGCCACGAGTGGCTAAAGTGGGCGGGGCCTGTGTCCCAAAGGCCAACTTCTGAGAAGTGAGTCTTGATCCCCAAGAAGGGGGGAGAGCAGAGGACTCGAGGCTATGGAATAGCATCCTGTTCCACCACATAGCATAGGCTCTCTGGCCGGAGGCCTCAGCCTCTGTAGGAAACATGTACTAGGGGGTGTGTAACCACTGAAAGGCCACCGAGAAGGGCGCGGTAGGCTGGTATAGCCGCCACGTAGACCCTCAGGGTGGAGTGGGTTAACCCTGCGGAGGATTAGGCCTGCCCGAACCCCAGAACTGTACCAATCGGGCAGTTGGCTGGGTCGAGCTGGCAACCTCCGCACCATGAAGTGACACTTCACTTCAGGCGTACGTTTCCTCGTAGAGGGAGCTCTGGATTGGAGGATGGTCTCAGCAACCTCGGTTGAGAGACCGGAAGCTATGAGCTGCGCCCCCTCAGGGGCCACACCCACAGCTTCCATAACTCCGGGCGGGGGTGAAAGACCCCTGCCTGTGAGAGGAGATCCCTCCTGACGGGAATCTCCCGTGGAGAGCCGTCAAGGAGAGAAATCAGGTCCGAGAATCATACTCGGCCCGGCCAGAACGGTGCTACCAGTAGTAGACTGACCTCGTCCTGGCGCACTCTCGCCAGAACTCCCGGGAGCAGAGCAATCGGGGAAAAAGCATACAGACGAAGCCTCGGCCAAGTCTGCGCCATAGCATCCAGTCTCAGAGGAGCTGGAGGAGTCAGAGAGAGAACCAGAGGGGACATTGCGATGTCTCCTGAGTCGCAAAGAGGTCCACCTATGCCTGGCCAAACACTCTCCATATCTGCTTCACCACCTGGGGGTGAAGCATCCGTTCCCCGGGCCTCGGCCCCTGTCTCGACAGGATGTCTGCTCCCATTGCGCACCAACCCATGGTGAGCTCTTAGGTCTGGGAGAAAGTGTTTGAGTGCTCAAAACACGGCCAGCATCTCCAGGCAGCTTTTGATGTGCCACATGAGATGGCGACCACTCCACAGACCGCGGGCAGGGTGGCCACTCATGACCGCTCCCCCAACCGGTGAGGGATGCGTCCGTCGCTAGCATTACGCGGCGACAAGGAGCTCCCAGCACCGGGCCCTGAGACAAGAACCAAGGTTGTCTCCACATGTCTAAGGCACGTAGGCATCGCCGCGTGACCTTGATCATGCGAAGTGGGTTTCCCCTCGGGGAGAACCCCTTGGTTCTGAGCCACCACTGTAGGGGTCTCATGTACAGCAGGCCAATAGGTATCACGTTGGACGCAGCTGCCATCAGACCCAGCAGTTTTTTACTAAACTGCTTGACAGTGAGTGGCTGGCCTTCTCTCACTCTCTTGACTGACGTGAGGGTCGGCTCGATCCGAGCAGGGGACATGCGTGCCTGCATCGTGGTCGAATCCCACACGACGCCTAGATAAGTGGTTCTCTGTACCGGAGAAGCACACTTTTCTTGGCGTTCAGCCTCAACCCCAGCTCTTTCATGTGCGCGAGAACGACATCTCGATGTCGAATCGCCAGTTGCTCTGATGAGCTAGAATCAACCAATCGTTGCTGTAAAGTGCGGGGTGAGAGTGCAAGGCAAAAGGGAAGAACCCGAGTATTGATAGCAGCTTTTGCCCCTAAAAGCAAACCTCAGGGACACTGAGTGGAAGGATGGGCGCTTGGGAGGGAGCGGCATGTATAGGTGACCCTCTATAGTGAGGGAGGCAATACCAACTCGACACGTAAAGGAGAGCTCAGAAGGGAGCAGCATGCTCATAGGTGACCCTCTATAGTGAGGGGAGCAATGCCAGCTCGACCAACAAGGAGAGCTCGGAAGGGAGCAGCATGCTCATAGGTGACCCTCTATAGTGAGGGGAGCGATGCCAGCTCGACCAACAAGGAGAGCTCGGAAGGGAGCAGCATGCTCATAGGTGACCCTCTAAGGTGAGGGGAGCAATGCTAGCTCGACCAACAAGGCCTGCGATTCTGTAGCCTCTCTCTACAGTGTGCAAGACCCACTGAGACACATTTGGCAGTAGTTTCCACGCTGCCAAGTAGTCTACTAAGGGAACCAGTCTCTCAAGACTGGCCTCTGGTATACCTAGAGCTACTAGCTCGGTGCCCTGAAGCGGAGGACCGGCAGGAGACGGCCGAACTAGCTGTTCTAGAGGCCCCCGAAGGGGCGGCAAGCTCCTCAGCTCCGCTACGTTTCCAGGCGGAAATAACTGAGGGAAGCGCTTGCTGGAGACCGCTGCGCCCTGGAACTCTGGCAGGGTTAGCAGACCGATCTCCTGAGGGCACTGAGGAGAGGCGGGCATCGTGTAATGCGATGAACGCCGCTCTTCACCAGAGGGGCCTTCCCTCAGAAGTCCTGGGCCATGTCGGGACTGCCTCAGCCGAAGTCTTCTATTGAAACGACGGTCCTCAGACCCACGTCGACTCCTAGAAAGACTAGGCTGGTAAAACCAGAGCCTGCCCAGGCAGGACCCAATGAGACACGCTTGGCAGGAGCTCCCTCACTGCCAGTGCCCACTCAAAGACCAGTCTCTCAAGACTGGCCTCTGGTGTAGCAGAGCTGCTAGCTCGGTGCCCTGAAGCGGAAGACCGGCAGGAGACTGGCCGCTCTAGCTGCTCTAAAGACCCCGGAAGGGCGCGACCCTCAGTTCCGCTACGTTTCCGGGCGAGTAGCTGAGAGAAGCGCTCGCTGGAGACCGCTGCGCCCTGGAACACTGGCAGGGTTGGCAGACCGATCTCCTGAGGGCACTGAGGAGAGACGGGCACCGTGTAATGCGGTGTATGCCGCTCTTCCCCAGAGGGGCCGGCCCTCAGAAGTCCTGGGCCATAGGCAGCAGGACATATCAGCTGAAGACTATCCAGCGAGAATGACAGTCCGCAGATCCGCCTTCTGCTAGAAGCCTTCAGCCCGGGAGCGCCACTCTGACTCCATTATTATGGGGAAGTACGAGAAGTGACGCTCCCTAAATGAGGAGCTGGAACACGATTGGGGCTGCTCCGCCCAGCAGCCCCTGCTGACCACCTCAACCTCCTCAGAGGAAGAGAGGTAAAGCATCGTGCTCTCACTCGAGAAAATGTCCCAAGAGGCTCCTATACACACACATGTGTATATACACACACCCACATCTAACTTCTCCAAGTTAGATGAAATGCAGCCAAGTGCTTAGTTCTCTTTTTTCTCCTGCACTTAAAGACCATAGAATGACAGACACACAGAGTAGCGGTTGCTGAATGACAAAAAGCTGACGCCGGTTCCACCGCACGTGCTTTTATGCTTCCTGGCCGATTTCGTCACCCGCCCGTGACGTCTCGCCCTTCCATTGGACAGATTACACATGTGATTCAGAGCGCGGTCACGCTGGAGGCGTTCCCCTAGCGTTTCGACGCAACTCGAGCTCCTGGAAGGGAACTAAGAAGTTTCTATAAAAGTTTCTGTAATACACCCCCTGAAGAGTAAAGTGAATACAATGTTAAAGTTTGTACTCATTTTGCAAGCTTAGAAGTTGTAATTTCAACAACAATTTGAAACACAAGTAAAATCGTTGTCTTGAGCACTTTCATATTATTTTCTTAGCTTTTTAGGGCTTGCACAACAAAATGAAGAGCAAAGAATATGCATTTTGTTCAACAACAAACTCACACAGGACTGCAAACACAAGGAGGTTAAATAGGGAGCAAATAAGGAGGGAGACGAGGGAACACAGGTGGGGCAAATTAACCAATAATCAGGTAACAAGATGGGTGGGGTCAAGACAATTGACATGCGAGCACATGGCACATAGAACAAAACAAGACAAGCCATGTGCTCACACAAAACAAAAACACAAGCACATGGCCAGCAAAACAAATCACTAGCCATGTGAAAAACAGGACACGAACACGCAGCTAATGAGGAGACTCATAAGCCGCACGTTCACACAAAACATGACAAACATGAAAGCAAGCAGCCAGTGAAAAAACACAAGCTGCGTGCAACACAGAACAAGGCAAAACAAGAGAAAGCACGCAGCTGAAAAACGAGCTGCATGCAACAAAACAATACAATGAAAAAGCACGCGGCCGAACCCGAACCGCGTGCTGAACAAAACATAACACACACGGACAGAGGAGTGCACGGCCCGAGCGAACTCGAGACCGCACTCTCCCACAGCAAGACCAAACCTGGAGCGTGAGTGTCCGAACCCTGACACAAAACCAGAACTGAGCCTGAACAAGACAGGAGTGCCGGGATCCGAACACCACACTCCAACATGAAACAGAGCATGTAGACAAGAGAGCTCACCAGAAAACAAGACAAGAGGGGAGTGTCAGGGCTCTGTCACAAAACCAAGAATAAACTAGACCGAAGTGACAGAACCCTGACATTAAACTGAGTGATGGAAAAGTAACTCTTTTTACATTGGTGAAAAATTCAGCTTTGCCATCACAGAAATAAATAAAATTTTAAAATATATTAAAATAGAAACCAGTTATTTTAAATTGTAATAATATTTCACAATATTACTGTTCTTTCAAAAACATGAACAAAAATCTTACTAACCCCTAACTTTTGAATGGTAGTATATGATTTAATCTACTATTGAAAGACACCTGAAGGCCTTCCAGACATCCATTTCACATAAAAGAAGTTCATACTATGTATAAATGTGTTTCTGTGTTTAGTATACCATGGTGTGCATGTGGGCGCTCATGGGTGGGTATGTTTGCTTTCATGTGTAAATGTGCGTGAATGTCACTTTGTATTTGTCATTTTAGGTTGTCATTGTGTTTCCTCCGGTTCTGTAAAGTTTATTTGGAAATAGGCAGGAACCAGGGTATTGTTGATTTTGGAAAACTCTGCTGGGTAAAACTCTCTCCACCCCCGCCAATATCACTCACTATTGCCTAATAGTGATTCAAAAATGAAAAACAGATCTAAAGATATGCAAGCATCACGATGGATCCCAGCATTGCGTTATGTGGTCTGTTTCACATGTGTCCAGCTTTCTTTTCTAGGAAGTGGTCCAGATTTTTAATCAATTGGCCAGACACAGAAAACATGTTAAAACTGAAGTTTAATTTTTTCAAGATTCTTATGGCCTCCCTTCCATTGCCTCTCTCTCTCTCTTTCTCTCTCTGAGTAGTGCATTCCAGGTGGATGTGATTGTGGATTTAAGGCCGCTGGATGGTGACACCCCACTCCATCGTGACGTTGTGTTGCTGCTGAAATGTGAGAAGTCAGTGAATTGGGTAATCAAAGCCCACAGCGTCATCGGCAAACTGGATATTGTGGTATGATTTCTGACTACATGCAAAATATATAATGTAAATGCAAAGACAGCAAATCCCTCATGACTATTTTTTTGCTTTACATACTAATTTATAATGTTTAAAGGAAGTTTTTATATTTTTACTGTAAACTAAGACAAATATACTGATTAAAGGTTGCATTTTATGCAAATAATTTTTTATGATGATTGTTTTCAGAAAATTACATGTTGTTATAAAACTCCTGCTGTAATGATATAAAAATGCAGAAAAGGATCAGTTAATACTACTGTAATAAGGCTACATTTATTTGATAAAAATACAGCCAAAAGCAGTGAGATATTATTACAATTTAAAGTAAATGATTTCTATTTAAAAATTTGAAAATATGATTTAATTACTGTGATGGCACAGCTGTATTTTTTAGCAGCCATTGCTCCATTGCTCTTCAGAAATCATTCAGTGCTCAAGAAATCTTTCTTATTATTGTCAGAGTTGAATATGGTTGTGTTGCTTAATCTGAAAACCACAATACAGTGTCTTTTTTCAGGGTTGTAGCATTATGTTTTTACTGTCAAAAAAATCATAGCGATCCCAAACTTTAGTAGTAGTGTATATCATTTTTTAATGGTTTGTAAGTAAACTATATATAATTCTTTCTCTGTGTCAAAACTGTGTCAAAATAATGAGCAAAAGATAGCAAGTTGATCCAGTGAACTGTGTGATCTGGAGGACTGTCATGAAATGGAGTAATAACAGAAGGAGGAGTGTAGTGAGTTTTTCTTCAGCCAGAGCCTTTGGAGTGTTTTTATTGTAGTGTTGGCCTGGCACTTCAGAATATGAATTATGGGAGCGTCTGGCTGCTGGTTTCAGATAGCGCAGCACAAGACTCACACTACTGAAACTGTCATTGCACTGCTCTTGAAAAGCGACCTGCACACACTGTGTAATTTAATGCTAAATATTTGTGCGTTTTTATGTGCTGCTTATGAGAAAAAATCCACAGTGTCATTACGGTAAGTCATATTACTTTTAAGAGTTTTAAGGTTTTTATATGATAATTTATGGATGTGTTTCTGAGCTGGAAAAGAGTAATGTAGAGTAAAGTACTTTATATACAAGAACAGTGTGATTCTTTTACACACTGACCTCTCATTGAATATGCAAAGACAGAAACCAAAACAGTACAGTAGACAACTGCAGTTTATATATATGAACGTTTATGCTTTGAAATGGCAGCAGTTGAAGTTGAAGAAATTGAGACATGCTCCAAGACTCAATAGTTTAAAAAAATCACAGAATTTCGGAATTAAAATATTAGGGGTACAGTGTTCCCACATTATGCTATGGTAGTGTTGCATTGGCAGTTAAAGAGTCATAAAGTTCATTAGAGAATTTTTATGTGAATGTCTAAGAGAGTGTGAAATGCAGCTGTCTCCATGAATGTGTTTGATTGAACATGTCTGTGTCCAAGTGAATCAGTTACAGTGTTTTAGAGCATAGGAGAATGCAAGTTATGCATGTGATACGATCCACAGCCTTGTAAAACTGAAGCCCTGCTACTGTTGGCAGACTGGCTCAAGCTCATTGTCCAGCCTGGTGAGGCATTTGTGGGAAACACGGCTGGGAATGAGGACCATCTGCCCTTCACACCCAACAGAGAACAAAGACAAGCTAACATATAATTCCTATGTAATGTGACGCATCTCAAACCACAATCAAATTAAACCTGGTAAATTTTTCATACAGTAGACCAACAGCAGAATGTCTCACTGTGTTAAAACTACAGATATACAGGTGCATCTCAAAAAATTAGAATGTCCTGAAAAAGTTCATTTTTTCTTGTAAGTTATTTCAAAAAGTGAAACATTCATATATTTTAGATTCATTGCATGTAAAGTAAAACATTTCAAAAAATTTTTGTTTTAATTTTGATGATTAGAGCTTACAGCTCATGAAAGTCACATTGCGTACATGGACGCCATTTTTTTATTTAATATTGAAAACAGAATTATTGACAGCTTGAATATTGTTATCCATTTTCTAAGCCTTAACCTTAAAACAAAAAATCAAGCCAAATTCTTTTTTCGTGTTTTTGAAAAATTGAAAAAGGCCATATTTTCTGTTTTTTTTTCCCCCTTTCGATAATAATAAATCAAATTAATAAGCAACATACAACTTTACGTGACTTAAGGCGACTTAATGTGAGGGATATTCAACATAAAAAAGGAATTAGGAATTCGTTCTGATGGTAAATTTGCACTGAAAATGTAAGCATCGTTTTGCATTTGAGCACTGACATGTTTTCTCTTCCATCACCAAGAGTCAGTCTTATCTTGCAATTTGAGTTAAAACATGCATTATGTTGCAATTCCTTTTCTGGCCAACATTTCATTACTTCCATTTGGGGCTTAGCGAGTGTTAATTTTGGACCATAAGATAAGGTATTAGATCAGAATATGTTCATGAAAACAAGAACAACTTTGGCTTATTGTTTAAGGGTTGTGAAATGTCTCAGAAAAGCAAATTTGGAGTTCTACAGCAAAGAATGAACACTTGTGACTGTATTCCTCTATGTTTCTGCATGTGAAGTGAATGTGTGTTATTTGTTTTTCCCCTCTGTCCTTCTCAGACTTCAGATACCATAAGCCTGAGTGAAGAAACAGAAAGGCTGATGCAGGTGTCAAAGATGGTGAAACAAAAGCTGCCCGCAGGATCTCAGGCTCTCATCCAGTGGGCAGAGGAAAACGGATTCAAACCCGTCACTTCCTACACCAACACCCCTGTTGCCAACCACTTCAAATTGCGCCTCAGAGAACAAGGCAAGAGCAGTAATTGAAGATATGAGCAGTGTAAAATTAAAACGGTTACAATACACTTAATTGATAAAAATAACTACACATTTCACAAGCTAATGTCAGTTATTACTGTGTTTGCTTTGCGTTTGATTTCCTTGCATTTGCATTAACAACAAGAAGCTGTCAATCAGATTGATGTTTTAATCTCTGCTTCTGTCACTTCCAGATCTAGGGATCATGGATGAGGGGATGTTTCCACCAGAGTTGTCCATTCTCCGCAATACCAACCCACTTCCTAAGCCCAGCGCGAGGGATTCCCCTGCACGGAACAGGTTCCCATTCCCTTTCCTGCCATCCACGGACCAGGGCCTGTCATTCCCACCTCTGTCCCCGTCTCTTGAGGAGCACGTTCATCAGGCTGGGGGTCCCGAGGAGCAGCAGGGGGCTTCGAATGTAGGATTCAGTGTGCAGTGTGAGAAGAACAAAATGGTGGTCAGCATTGATAAGGAAACTCTACAGGTAACAGGAAACATAACCTACACAGAAATATTGAGATGTAAGAATGAGTATTGCGGAGTTGCTAATTAAAAATAGCTCTTGTAGATTTTTGTTCTGTAACAATCCTAAGGTCTCTGTTGTCACATCTGATCAGTTTAATTCATTCGTGCTAAATTAAAAAGCAAGCAAACAAACAAAACAATCCCCTAAACCCAAAATTATGAAGGGTGTATTTGAATGTTTAAAACACTTTTGATTATATTTCTGTTCTTTTGTTCTTTTATTAGTAGGGTAGCTTGAAATGTAGCTAACTACTTGTTTAAAAGGTTAAAGAAGTGCAGAAATGATGCGTGAGAGAAAACTTGTTTTTCCCTCAAGCTGATGCAGTGTGAATATTCCCAGAAGGCGTGGGCAATATGCAATGATGTCAGAAACCAAAAGTGGTGTAATAGACCACTTCAGAGGAAGAAGAAACCCACATTCTACAATCAAAATGCTTTTGAGCATAGTTAGGCCAGCTTGTTTGTCACTGTCAGAAACTGAAACACACAATGGATTTTAGATTTAGACAGCAATACTTTGAGGACTGATAAAAGATTGTTTGATATGTTGTCGAAGGTTTTCCAGTGAATTACTGTTTTCCTAATATCCTCACAGGCCAATGGGTTTGGAAAACCCAATATCACTCTTCAGGACTCCCAATGCAAAGCAACCTCTAACAACACCCACTATATACTGGAGACGCCCCTGTCTGGCTGCCAAACCACCAAAATTCCCTCCCACCCTAGCCCAGTGGTCCTCTATATCAATTCAGTGAGTACTAAAGCATATATACAATCAATAGTATCAGACTGTGAAACCTAGTCCTTGTTTGCGTTGCTTTGTCCAATGTATGCGGGTGTTTAGAGTCAATGTCCCCTCCAACACGCTGTATCTGTTTTCTGTGTTTCCTGGTCCTGTTCACCCAGAAGGGATGATTCACTTCCACCCTGATCTTCTGTGATAATTTCTAGCGGAAATTCCTAACAACACTTTTAGCCTTGAACCCATTAAAAAAACTAGGCGACCTCCCAAATATTTATCCTTTACTATGAACTCTAAACCTCAAGGGCAATTAAAACGATGTGACCCGTATGGTCAGAGCACAGTACTGGCTCACAGAGAAAGATCCAGAAAGCATCAAAGGAGGTTGTTGTTGCAATGACAATCCTATGACATATTGGCAAGTCTTGTGTGAATCAATTTCACCTCCATTAGACAAAGTTCACAGGCCTCTTTCACCTTTGAACCCACAAAGTCTTCTGAGCTCACATAGGGAGGTGATTCTCATACTGTAATGTGAATGGATTGCCGTATTTTTTCCGATGAGAAGAACTGAGATGGGGTTTTTTTTTGTTCATCTGCCTTGGGAGTCGCATTGCTGAAATTGTGCATTCCCATGTATTAAATCCAGCTTTCTCATCTGTTTCGGCAGACCTTTGGCAAGTATACATTTCGATTATCTATGACTGTATCTGTGCTAAGCAACAGAGTGAAACAATGTCATTTCGGAGGGAAGTTTTATAGAGGAAATTGTATGATTGTTAGGAAATTGTTGGGTTTGCATTGCCTTATTACTGAGAAGTCTTGAAGGAGTGTGTCTGTGATTGACAGATTGTTATTAGCCAATCAGAACAGAAGGATGGAAGCGGCTGGCCATTTGAATATGAAGATCTGGAGTCAGGAGATGTTGTAATACCAGGTGATCCAGATGTGACAGAAAGAATTTCACCTGAAAATGGACATCGGGCGACTATCTTGGTATGATATTTACATGTAAAACTGTAATATTCGTAAATGGTACTACAAGATTAGTTCATCCAAAAATTAATATTAAAACTTACATTTTTGAGTCTGTTTTTCTCCTACTGCATTTATTTACATTTATTTCATAAAACACACAATCAAATTTACAAAATATAGTATTATTTTCCATGCGTATTCCTATTTTCCAACTCTTTCTGTCCTTAGTTCAACTGCACGTACCGTAAGAACCAGGACACCGCAGTTGACAGTGATATCGGATCTGATGATTTTGTTGTAGACTCTCTAGACAATGTTACCTTCAACATGGAACTGTATAACAATCCATTCCATTACCCCAGCACTCAGTCCTTCCACACCATCACTGAGAACAGGCCCATCTATGTGGAGGTAAGCATATATATATTCATATACCACAATATAGTTTAATGCTTGATTCTGATCGATTATTTCTAATACATGGCTTGTTGACCCATCACACACAAACTCTCTAAATGCAGAAGTGTTTTAGAGATGAAAACCTACATATACACTACTGTTCAAAAAAACTGACATCGGTAAGCTATTTTAATGTTTTTGAAAAAAGTCTCTTAAGCTCATCAAGGCCACATGTTTGATAAGAAATGCATTAAAATCAACAGTAATATTGTGATATTTCTTCATAAATATAGGCTAGAAAAATAGGCTGATTTGGTGCTCTATTATTATCAGTGCTGAAAACTGTTGTTCTGCCTAATATTTCTGTGGAAACTGTTATTCAGAATTCTTTAATGAACTGAATAGGAAGTAAAACAAACATTTACTGTCACTTTTGATTAGTTTAATGCATCCTTGTTAAATAAAAGTATTAATTTCTTAAAAAAAAAATCTTACTAACCCCAAACATTTGAACAGAAGTATATATGTGGAAACCGTAGGGCATTACATTGTGTAATACATATAATCTGTATGTGCATTATGATGAAAAAGATTCCTTTGGGGTTCAATAAAACCATTTCCAGTTCTGTAACCACATTAGGAATCTAATTTAATAATTGAATGAGAAACCATATACACAAATAAAGTCACTGCCAAAAGCTCTTGAAATACAAGATCTGCTTTTACCCTTTAACCATAATGTGTGGTTCTCATTGTGTATGGTTTCATGTATCTAATTCCATAAGCGCCTGGTGTCTGTGTGTCTGATCAGACATTGTCCTGAATTTGTGAGCATGTGTATAGATCTCTCTCTGTCTATCACTGTGAAAAAAGTCAGCAGTCTGCTGTGTGTGTACATTTTGTCTGGTCTGGGCTCATGTCATTTTGTCATTAATCAGTGAGGTTTCAAGAGGGGAAGGCAGACAATATTTGATCTCAGAGTGGAATGCTCAGGTCCCCGCTTTGTGTTTATAACTCTCTCTTTCAGGGTTATAGTCTTTCATTATATATGTCCACTGATGTTCCAGCTCATATGCCATATGAAAATAACAGATCAGTGCTGATTTATACTGTGTCAATCAGACAGTAGTTCACAAAGAGCTTTTCTAATTTTTGAAACACTTGTTTATTAATTGTAAAAAATAGCTATATTAATAGCTATTAATAGCTAGTATTAATAGCTATGATTCCATCCATGAATGGAAACACGAAGGTGCGCATAAATTGTAAAAATGCACGTAAAAAACGTATGCACTTAACTGAGTTGGCAAATTTTTTTATCCAAAAAGAAAACATGCACAAAAACTAGATGGAAACACATTTACCAAAAAAATTCCTTGATGCACATTAAAAAAGTCATGTGACTTTGCGCGATGGGATGGCATAACTGGACTAACCAGTAGACCGATCTCACTGCACAGCATTTGAAATGTTGTTTTGGTCACTCTGAAATGCCAAAGCCGAAGTCTGTAGTCAAAGTGGTTCGGTATAATTACCTCTCAGAACTGTCTTTCGTGACTGCATTCCCAAACAGCAGGCATCCGCCTTCGAAAGCAAGAGAACATGACTGCGTTTATTGCATTTTGTCTGCGGGCTCTGAGGCGCAAGTAATTTATTGTATATGAAACTGCAGTAAATGACCTTTTTCTTAGTGATATTTGGCACCAGTTTATCAGGAAGTGATGATTTCTTCATCTCGCAAATGTTTTGTGATAAGTTAAATTCGTAACTTTGGATGGAAACATAGCTAATGATATATTCTTAAGCTTGTCACAAAACAGTGAATCTAATCACTATACAGTGGTTTACTTAAAGAATGACCAAAGTAGTTTGGTGTATTAAAAAAAAGCGGTTTAAAGTTTGGTGTATTTAAAAAAAAGAAAGGGTGTCATATACATTTTCATATATTCAGCATAAACATTAGTCAAGCTGTCAAACCACAAAAAAACAATTTTGTTACTGAAAAAATATCTATACAATGTCTATAATATATCAGCCTAGGGTGAAGTATGCACATTTACATGTGCAAGGCTTTTTAATGTATTATGCAATATTGCAATATATTCTTGTTTCAAGGACTTTTATATATTTTATCTGGAAAATTAGACAAAAAATATTCTTCGACAATAGAATTTCAGCAGTGTGTTACAGTATCAAATGCAGTAATAAAAAGTCTGACAACACTCATTCACTTGCGTTGTTCCAAATGTAGATTCCAGCTTTTCCAATTTTAGACAGTGATCAGAGACTGTAAATCCAAGTCTTTTGGAACCATACAATAACTTTGTGCGGCATAAATACTGAAGTTTAAATTTTTGCCCTCTGCCTCATATCTGTATTATGCATCTGAATATTCAGTTGATACTACTGGTTCTCCCTTATAACCAAATGTGTTGCAAGATTTTCAGTGGAAAATTACTTAAATTTTGGATTGTTCTCACACTTTAAAGAGTGTGACTGTCTGTCGTCACTGAAAATCAATGTTATTTATGGATCTTACGCATTACTGTGTGAGGATCATCGTCTGCCTACCTTAAGTCATTCAGCCACTTTCCAGAGTATGACACCTTCTTGGCACAACTCTGTTGAGAAAATGGAATGTGATGTTTTTTGTGGCAGCTCTTATCTGTCATGCATGCTTTTACAACATTAGATGGCCAAACTTTTACAACAACTGAATGATCCTTGAAGATTTATTTGAGGCACAGAAATCTGACGTCAGAATTTGTGATTCTTGGAGCTGTAACCACTCTGACAATGTTTCTTTAGACAGTGTGCTGTGTTAAAACAAATCGACAGCCTCTGTGCGTTATTTGCTGATTTGAATCGAAGCCTGAGGGAGTTTGTGGAAAAAAACTCACTCAGACCGATCAAAAAAGATAGACTGAGCGTGTCTGCCAGAGGACTAGACATAAAATATAACATCTAAGCATCACTCTGCTGATCCATCTCATACTATATGAATCATTTTTGATCGTATTTATGAAAAATTGACAAAAAGTTGTATTAATCAAGATAAAGAAAACTGTATTTCTTTTTCTCTTTGTCTTGCTGTCTCTCTCTTTTATTGTTTGCAGCAGAAGCATATTTTGCCTCAGAAAAATGACTTTTTCTTTATTAACAGAGACATGTGACCTTTCTCCGCAGATTTCAGCCACAAAAACCGATCCTAACCTCGGGTTCATGATCCAGACCTGCTTCATATCTCCAGACTCCAGTCCTCTAACACAGTCAGACTATGTTGTCATAGAGAACATATGTCCTAAGGACGACTCTGTGCGCTATTACCCTCATCGAGGCGATTTCCCCATCCCTCACGCTCAGATGGACAGAAAACGCTTCAGTTTCACCTACAGATCAAAGTTCGATGTATCATTGACCTTCCTGCACTGTGAGATGTCCCTCTGCACCAGAAGAAATGACAAGGAGATGAACCTGCCAGAGGTAGAAACCATCATCTAACATAGCAGCTCTGATCTAATGAGCTGCCTTTGTAGGCAATATTTTGTAGAATGTACAGAATTGCTACTTATGTCAGTTTTTTCATTTTTGCATCTCCAAAATATTTGTTTTTCCTTGAAAATTATCACAATATTTGCTGCATTGTGTTGTTTTGCAGAAAAAAAACTTACCAATAATCATTATGTATTTGTATAATTAGAATTAGTCATAGTAAGATTACCTGTAGTTACCTGAACATTTATTTTGTTTTCAAAAGAATAGTTCACCCAAAAATGAAAATTTGCTGTTAATTTACTCACCCTCAGGCCATCCGAGATATAGGTGACTTTTTTCTTTAGTAGAACAGTAAAAAAGGATTTTTGGCTGAAACCATGGTCCTTCAGTGCAAGTTAGCAGCTACCATCACTTGAATGTAAAAAAAAAAAAAAAGGAATATCAAGGAACACAAAATTAATACTTGGGGTTTCTGATGTTATATAGAGGTCTTATGAAGTGAAATTATCAGTCTGTACAAGAAACTGAACATTATTTAAAAAATGATTACCTGTAATCCATAGCCTAAATCATGCAGTCCAGTGATGTCCGGTCTCGAACAAATTATTCTTTTGAACTGGTTCTTTTTTAGTAAACTGAATGAACCAGTTCAACAAATCAGACTGAAATAGCATCTATATATTGGAAGGCCTGGAGGTGAGTAACTTTACAGCAAATTTTTGAGTGAATCCCTTAAATTACTAAAAACAATTGTGGCCTTCATGGCCAATCCATTTCTGCTCAAAATTCACTGTAATGCAGCAGCAGGACAGGTAAACATGTATTGAGCGATTTGTTTACGCTCAGAGTTGTGGGATTTGATTGGCTAATATTGCATTTCTCCCCTCAGGTTAATGCTTTTTACAGAAATACTTCAGAAAGATAACAAAAAGCTAGCATAAATAATTGGTTGTTTTTGCAGAAATTCTCACATTCAGGATAACAAAATCCTAGAGGGGCTGCTATGTAGAGCTCTCCAAATGAACTTCCATTTCAGTTATGATGCTCTCTTAGAAAGAAGCTTGCTAATAAGGCAGTAGGCAGTAAGGCAGCTCACCAGGTTTTGGTTCATAGCCTTTACCTCCTTCATCTTTGCTATCATCATATATGATTTCTCTTTCATTTATATAATATCTTTGTATTATTAATACATGTCTTTATAGATGACCCTGTGATAACATAAAAAGCAGTTTTAACTGCTTAACATTAACTGCAGGCGTATTGGCTTTCACAAAATCTGATTGAAAATCAATCGACTGTATTATCAGCATCATTACCAAATCAAAATTAGCTGCACTGTGTATGTTTGTTTAATTTTAGACTGCACAGGGTTATCAGATCTCATAAGTCAGAGCGCAGGAACGCAGATAACTTATTGACCCTAGGACGTATTTTCAGAGTAGTTGCTTTATTATATGGACAACATGAACACAGTCTTTAATTCATTTATATAGTCTGTTTGACTTTGCTGTCCATCCTAAGAGTTGCTTTTGATTCATTGCCTTGGCACGGGTCACTCTACGCCAGCTGCTAGCATCAATTCACTCTCTGTGAGTGCGGGATGCGTAATTCTTAGGTTACTTCAGTTACCATCCACAGAGGAAAAACAAATCTCCAACTTTCACTGTCCTTTTTCAAATTTTCCTTCCTCCCTCGCTTCTAGCTATAATCATTTTAATCTCCAGCATTTTCAGACGCTCTAATCATCATATTGCACTTTAAGGTTGTTTATGTCTCACCTAACATGATCTTGAAAGTGACTCATTATTTGGCTGTAGATGTTTACAATTCACTCATAATCTGGATGAGGATAAGAGATGTGACACGTCAAACCATATAAACTGTGTATGAAATTATATGTGCTTTCTCTGTGAAGAGCGTGTGGTTGGTTTGGCTCGGGCATAATGCCTGCAACGAACAGAATGGCTTTAATGGCTTATAATATACACTAATCCATGCTTATGAAGAACAAAGTAAAAATTTTAATAAGGATGGTCTGATGGGGTCACTGTGAGAGTGTTTCAGGCCAGTTGATTCTAGGGTCAGTATTGCATTGTTTTGCACAGTTAACAAATCAGTAATGTTTTGCAACAAATGGTATGATAGAAAAAAAGTACAAAAGCCAGTTATACCCTTTAAAAGGTACTAATATGCACCCTTAAGAAATAATAATCCACTCCAATGCCAGCTTTTGTACTTTTTTTCAATACATTTCATAAAAATGCACTTGAAAATATATTGGTAAAAATAAAATAAAATGTAAAATAATATCTTTGGTAAAGCCCCTGAAAATGTTGGCAGTTCTCGACCAGACCTACAGAAAAAAAAAATCTTATTATTGAGCCCTACATTAACACCCCATTTATACATGCAGCATATCTGTGTTTTCTGTTTGCCAAATTGCAACAGACTCCAAAATCTGTCCTCTCCTCATACTAAAGGACGTGCAGTTCTAAGTCTGTTTATTATAGTAAGCTCTTTTATTTCATGAGTGAGGTTCATGATGTTCTTTGAGTATTGTGGTGCCCAAATGCCAAAGATTACACCTGGATCTTGTTCTAACTTTTCTGCTTCTCTCTTTGTAGTGTATGTTACCAGATGAAGCCTGCACTTCCCTTAGTGTAGACAACATCCTCCTCATGATGATGAACACCAAGACCATCACCAAGCCAATTGTAGTCGTCTCCGACAACACACCTGTCACTGTTAACGTACCTGTGGAGCCACCTGGTCCACGACATCCAGGTAAAGATTGCATTAAAAAATATTTTTTAAAAATTTTTTTTGAAAAATATATTAAAATCATGTACAGAGATGAAGACTCGAGTCATTTCAGTGTTGTAGAAGAAGCCGTTTTATTTTTTCAAGACTTAGATATTTTGAAGAGCATGGCGTGTATGAAGCATCATGAGAGAATGTGTGCATCAGAAGTTGCATATGTGTCAGTCACTCCCAGATCACAGGCCTCAGAGTTCCTGTCTTGTCTTGCTTTGTGGCGCATTACTCCCATCTGGAGTCTTTTAATATGTGGCAGTGTTGAGTATTTGTGTATTTGCATGTGTGTGTTTATTGTGCATTCAATGTGGTTTGGTTTGAGTATACAGTATGCGGTTCATTAGAGATGTGGGACAAGGGACTCATAGATGCATCAGAGGAGAGGAAAAAGACCAGCTTTCCAATTCTGGATAGCATTTGTTTTCACTTAAACATTCTTTAAGGCCTCCCTTTCCCATACAGAGAGAGAGGGGAAAAGGGGAGACGAGGTTAAGGAAAAAATGTGAGAGTGATAAAGAAAAGGGCTCTTATGCACTGCATACCTGCAGTCTCCTTTACAGCAGAGTGCATTTGCCATAGATAGATTGTGTAACGTACTAGAGGACAGCAGGGTGGTGTCTAAACGTTTCACAAAGAAACTTTAATTTGCCCATGACTGATTTGTTCTCTTCCCTGCATCCTCTTGGCACTATTGCACCTATTGTGGTTAGAGTGAATCAACTTTACTGACTCGCAGCCTTAATGAAAATCATTCCAGTTTAATAACACAATGTTGCTGTGCTGCTTGTAGCAAATGGAGCATGTGTCTATTAGTCACACTTGATTAGGGAAATGATTGCCACTCCTGTAGGATGCAAGCTGGGATTTTATTGGCTCAAGTCAAGTCTTATGTAGGTTTAGTTGTTTCAGAGTGGAAACAAAATCAAAGCAAGCAGATGACACATACCTGGGAAATCAGGAGCGAATCCAGATTCAGTGTGAATCCAATGTGGGCTCATTCTTCATAAACAGGCTTGTGTATGTTGCCAGCGCCAGGCTTATTTTCTCTGGTGTGGATTAGGTAAACACAGATATGCCATAAAAGTAATGAAAACAGGCTTTGCGTCTCATTTTGAACACAAAGACGACTCCTATACAGACATGGCAGAAAAGCAACCTCCCAAAAAGGCTCAAAGCGCCGCTCTGGACAAGATCCCAAAGTATTTGGCTTAATCTACAGATCAAAGAGGGCAGTTTGTGGGAGTGCCATGCTTTGTGAAAAGCACAGCAGAACAAAACGTTGCCATCCGAAAACAGATTTATGATCAGAAAACAATAATTCCCTACCCTTATGGTCTAAAACAGAGGTAGATTTTTGTAAATGTCTTAAATTGAATTTGATGTGCTGGTAATCAAGTCTAAGTTGCTTTTGAATTTATTATGGACACAACAAACTCGCTAGGAGACGCATGACAAATGAAATGTGTTTTAAAATCGACTGTTTGTTTGTTATCTTTCATCTGGACAGGTTTAGTCTGTCAGGCTATGGCCATCATACACTACATGTTTTTTAGTGAAATCTGTCAAATCTAACTGCCCAAAATCTGCAGACTGATTCTGACTTCTGGGAATTAGCACTGACTCCTACAAAATGCAAATCAAGGGGAAAAATGATCTAAAACCTGTGTAGTTGTATTCCAAAACCTTATGAAAAAGAATGTTAAACAACAAAAAAACTTGCAGTAAAAAACTTGATTTGGGACAAAAACTAGTTTCGATCTTTGTGTACTTAACGTCTTTGTGAGACAAGAAATTCTCATTCCGTGAAGCGTTGCGAATGACATAATCAACAACGATTTTTTTTGGACTGTCTTATGTGATTGGATTCCAACTTCCGTGGTAACTTGTGGCTTCTATGAAATTACATGCCACCACCCAACAACTGTCTTCAAAGATTTATATGTTTTTGGTAAAACAGTGTTTTTCTATGAATAAAATAAATGGGATTTTTACTTCTAGAACTTCTGCTTGTGCTCTACACTGCTGAATCAGGCAAACGCATCATCTTGTTGAAGTTGGTTCCATCTTTGTCCAAAAAATACACACAAGAGTATTGTTCTTGCACTCAAGTTTACTTCCTTTCTGAAACTCAGCTATCCCTAAAAGAGCGAAGTAAAGAACAGCACAAATATGTTCTGACACCCAGGAGGAGATCTTGGGCGGTGGTGACTACATAGAAATGTTGTCCAAGTCATTAGGGCTAGTTCATTTACTTCCCTCTGAGATACTTTACAGGGATTGTGGGTGGAGTAGCTCAGCCAAACTTATGGCAACGGCAGAGTAAACCACATCCCTGGCTCTGAGCTTTGAGCTGACATAGCTTCTCCCAGGAATCCTCTAAACATACAAGCTTTTGTTCTCTGTTCTGTTTTGCTTCCTCTTGTAAGCCATAAATACAGTACATGCTGAGATTCTACTTTATTATTGATTTTCTGCCTTGCTTAAAGGGATAGTTCACCCAAAATTGAAAATTTTGTTATCATTTGCATTCCAAACCGTTATGACTTTGGAACACAAAAGACAGTATTAGGAAAATCAATGGAATCCAGTTTTCAGTGTGTTAAAAGTTATTTTATACTGTTCAAAAGTTCAGGGTAGGTAATATTTTAGAAGCCTAAAAAGTACCATTCTCGAACTTTTAATACTCCCTCTTATAGACATAAAACACATATATAGACAGAAGTGTTGATGGCAAGCATATTCTTAGGCTGCCCTGCAAGATATATGATATAGGGGACGGTTCTGGTGGTGCTTTGGGGTAAAGGTAAAGCATGAGATAGGGCTGTGCACTGCAGCTGGCTCTTATTGCATGGGCGCTCAGCAAATAGTCTGTCATCCAGTCTGTCCGGAGGGGATAGAAAGGGTGAAGTGCCTGCAGGGGCTCGCCTCTATTGTGCTTTAGAAGTGGTAAGGGGAGAGAAGGGAAGGAAGGAGAATTTCTTTCAGACCAGACAGGCTATAAATGTGGGCTTTACAGGGTCTATTGTGCTGTGTGATCAGTGATCATTAGAGCTAATTAGAGCTCTGAAAGTCATTCGGTTTGTGGTGCGAGTCCAATGAGATGCTTGGCTGGCTCATGGATGCCACTGCAAAGCCCATACGAAGCATGTGTTCTTACTTTATACAGTATGTGGTCACCACATAGCATGTAAACATCATGAAGCATATCATGCATGCTATCCTGACATAAAACACAGACATTAGAAGTGAAATGTTCTGTAAAAAAAATAAAAGAACCATATGGTTCACCATGCCGTAAAAAGAAATCCTTAAATTTTCCCAATTGATACACTCCTAATAGTGATGTATTAAACAGGCTGTACTGAAACCTCGACCACAGCGTGAGAAAATTTAACCGCTACGTGCATAACAGACATAATTTAATATATTTATTAACATTTTTCTTGCAGGCGTTATATATGTCTTGGACACCCCAACTGTGGTGGGCATCGCTTTTGCTGCCTTTGTGATTGGAGCCCTTCTGACTGGAGCTCTATGGTTCATCTACTCGCATACAGGTGAGAAAATACTGCATATTCACATCGCAGCCTTGAACTCATCTGACCTTCGTTCTCATTCTCTGCATCACACTAATTAGTACTGAGAGTTATGCATTGTCATTTATCATACTGTCAAAATAAGAAAGGAAACATACTCATTTTTGATCATCGGAAGGGCTTGCCAGTTCAGTTAGCAGCAGCGATATGTTAACAATAACGTATTGACTCCAAGCTTGTAAATATATCCTGTTCGTCAGCAGAAGCGTATCTGTCTTTTCCATTCTTTCAGGCATTGGGGGGGACTGCTGGATGGTCGGCAGTATTTTGGGTACAATAGCCCGAAGGGGACTGGAATTCCCCCTGTCCGCTGTGAGGGTGTCTCCAGGCCTCACAGGAAAATACATATACAATCCTCCCTCTGAATGCCAAGATTCACCCGCCCCTCCTCCCTGCATTGCCCTGTCGTCGCCAGGCCATCAACCTCTGTTGACCCTCCAGAGGAAGCGCATGCGCTTTCTCAGCCCCAGTTTCCGCCCTTTTGCATTCCTACTTGTCCGGCCCCTGGTTTCTGTCCTCAGTGCCGTTGACCTGCTACCGTTTCTTGGCACATGATTGAAGGGAGTCACTGTTCCAGAATCTGTAGCTGTGTAGGCCGATGAGCATCAGTATGTTGACTGAGGATCAAAGCCATTCTGGATTTGATCTATTTTGGGGTTTTTAGAACATGTATATCTTGGATATATCCGTGTCTTGACGTAAAAGGAGTCATGTTTAGATTTTATTAGCTTTCATTTTTATTCCAGATTTTTAAAAAAACATAAATCAGTGTAATTTTTATTAATATTGCCTGTGGTATTACAGTTGGGATGACATTATCCAGCTGTGTTTCTGCTCACTGTTGTTAAAAGGGACTGAAAACTTAGATCAGGTAACCCTAGAGAACAAGTTTTTTATTATTTGCCTGTTTATGCTGGCATCTCAGATCACTGTTGAATTTGACTACCCTCTAAATTCATTCAAAGTCAAAAACCGTGACTTTTTCTTGTCAGAAACAGGTGTAAAATGTTGAAAAGAAAAAAGTGTAGTTGTGGTGTGAGCTCTGATCATTCCAGCCATGTGTTTCTCATAATGGCACTGATTGCTTCATACAAGCCAAAAGCCTATTAAACCACGGTATTGTAAAGTATTCAATCATATTACTAAAATAGCCCTATATGGAATCATGTTTTGATACTGACGTTAACCCCAAGTGCTTTTCATGTTTGGAATAACATAAATTATTGACTCGTGTCAGATGAAATAAAATGCTAAAAGATGAAAAATTTGAAAACAGGGTGGTGCTTTTCTCCTCTGGGAGGTGCAGAAAAATGCCAGATAGAGGCTTTGGTGAAATGAATGGCAAAATCCTCCTTCTCTCTCTGTCAGTTAGACCCGCAGAATTATTGTCTGTTTTTCCCTGTTACTTTGGCTTTCTCAAAGACAAATAATAGTCCTTGTTGTTTTGTGTAGTGTAGTGCAGTACAAGGGTTACAGACTTTTTGTTGCCAAGAACCACTAATTTAGATATAGTGATATTATAAGGAAAACATGTTATGTGAAAAATTAAATATGTGGCTTTTGTATTTTCGTTGTACTAAAGCCAAAATGCCAAAATTTACTCTAATTTTGTTAATTAACAGCATATTTCTTCTAACCATTGAAGTAATTCTAAATGTATTTAAAAAATCCATTTCAAATTTGTTTTAACAAAAAAAAAATTTCTCAGAGGAAACATTGTGGTTCCTTCTTGCTGCTTCTGGGGGTCAACCAGACTCCAGTTTGCAAACCCCTAGTGTAGCATAGTACAATGCTATTTTAGTATTATTTATATTCTATTATACTATTTATTAATATTTTGAAATAGCTTTTATTTTTATGTTTTCAATTTTCATTTTTGTTTTAGTTTTACTGATTTTGTTATGTGGTTTTGTCATTGTTAATAGTTTTTGGTGTTTTTTGTTTCAGTTTTAGTACTTTTACTTCAACTTCAGCTTATTTAATTTTTTTAAGTTTAAATTTTTCTATTCATTTAATATTGGATTTATTTAATATTTTATTTAATTAGCTTTATTTTAATTAAATTATTTTAACAGATTTTAGTTTTACTTAACAGTAACAACACTAGTATAGTATAGTATAGTGTAGCATAGCATAGTGTACTATACTATAGTATAGTAAAACATTCAGTTCATACTTAATGCACATCCTTCACTCTTTTACACTAAAAGAGTGATGCATATAATGAATTCAAGATTATGAGTACATCATTGTAAAACATACATCGCTCCATACATTAGGTATGCTTCTATTTTAGGGAAAGCTACGTGTGGAATGTTGCAGGAGTCTGTTAGAAAACAGCTCCTGTAATCCTGTCACCATCCCTGTCGTAGATCACACTGATAGGTTAAGGACGTTGCCCCTGTGCACACAGAGTGGGAGTTGCACAATGAAATGACACGGCCGAGTGGAAGAGGTCAACAAGCTGCCATCAAACTCTTTCTCACACATACACCAAAATGCATCTCTGTTTGGGGTAGTGTTTCATATAATTATGTAACCAACATATGTTGTTAGTCTGTGCGCTGTCACTGTATACATTCGCAAGATGATTGGTCTTAAAAGAGAGGTGTACAGAGGCAGATAAGCCTCTGAGTCTAGTACACAGCGCTGGATGAGGAAATAGGCTGTTTTTAGCTGGAGCTCTTGGCAGCACATCTCTGGCACATATTAGCAGCAGAGGGGCCTAAAGCAGGGAAGCAGACACACGTCCAGTTGAGCTGAGAAGAGAAACACACACATATATAAACACACTTACAATTTACAATAGTGGGTTGGAGGAATTTATTTACAGAAGTTTTTACAGATGTATGTAGTGTAGGAGAGCGGAGTGCTTATTAATGTTGGTGACTTAGTCAAATGGCAAGTATGTAAAGCAAACCTGAAATTTGATTAAAACTGTTCAACTCTCTGTCAGGCGCAAGCTCTCTACAAGATGAATTACATGCATTCTTACTTGCCTCTCTGTTTTAGAGTTGAGGCCTCTGATAGAGGAATGTTTATATCCATCTAGAACAATAATCAGTGAAGACAAAGAGAGAAGAATGAGACAGACGTTAAGTCTTGTTCCAAAACTGAGTATACAATCTCCTTAGATGCCTTTTTTGGCCAAATTCAAATACAGCATTGCACGTTTATACTTAAGGGAAAGCAATTCAAGTCCAGTGGTAATTTAAACCGAAGATGATGCGAGAACTGTTGACAGTGTTTTGTTTGAGTGGCAATTTTTCAATCACATGAAAGATATGTGACCATGTGGAAATGAGCCAATCCTGTATTTACACATTTGTAAGTGTGAATGGGTTTGATAGTATTAAACTACTATATATAATACTGAATATAAAGCATACACTCTCAGAAAAAAATGGGTATAATAGCTTGTCACTGTGCCAGTACCATCAAAGGGACACCTTTGTACCTTCTTTACCTCAAAAGGGTTCATAATAATAGTACCATGGGTATGTATTACTAGTCTAAGGTACTAATGTGAACCCTTTAGGGGTAAAGAAGGTATAAAGGTGTCCCTTTGAGTGTACTGCCCCTGTGGCAAGCTGTGGTACGCATAAAGGCACAGTTTTTATATATTTGCTGGTCCTCATAATGTGATGCAATAGATTTAAATAAGTAAAGGTATATATGTATATTTACACTACCAGTATAAAAGTTTTTGAACAGTAAGATTTTTTTATGTTTTTTAAAGAAGTCTCCTCTGCTCACCAAGCCTGCATTTATTTGATCCAAAGTACAGCAAAAACTATATAATTTTGAAAAAAATTTGCGTTTTATAAATAACTGTTTTCTATTTGAATATATTTTAAAATGTAATTTATTCCTGTGATTTCAAAGCTGAATTTTTAGCATCATTACTCCAGTCACATGATCCTTCAGAAATCATTCTAATATTCTGATTTGCTGCTCAAAAAACATTTATTATTATTATTATGTTGAAAACAGCTGAGTAGAATTTTTTCAGGTTTCTTTGATGAACAGAAAGTTCAGAAGAACATCATTTATCTAAAATAGAAATCTTTTGAAACATTATAAATGTCTTTATCATCACTTTTGATCAATTTAAAGCATTTCAAAATTTTACTGTTTTTGCTGTACTTTGGATCAAATGCAGGCTTGGTGACCAGAAGAGACATATACAGTATATATATATATATATATATATATATATATATTAGTGTGGAGAACATTTTAATATTCTAAAGAACATTTTTCCCTGTAAATAACCTTTTGTCCAATGGGAAGGTTCCATGGATGTTAAAAGTTGTTCTTGGAACCATAGAAGCTGATAAAGAACCTTTTTAAGAGTAAAGATGGTGAAATGGTGATACTGTACATATCAAACATTCTCATCTGTATCCAACTTTCCAGTCTGCTGCTACTGACGCTATTCCGAAGCTAATCAGTGCACAAAATGAATATACTCTAAGTGCAACAACCAAACCACTTAATGCATTCTAGATGTCATGACTCTGAACACAATGTCTTTTTCTATGTGTTTCTGTAAGCTTTAACATCCTCTTTATCCATCTCCCTCTTCAGGTGGCACAGGAGCAAGGCAGCAGGTGCCAAAGTCCCAGCCGGTGTCTGAGAACAGCAGTGCGGCTCACAGCATCGGAAGCACACAGAGCACGCCATGTTCAAGCAGCAGTAACGCATAGAGCAGCTGGAGTGATGATGCTTCCATTGGCGTTATGCTTTGTACATTTGTGGAAGAATATGTGTTTCGTAGCATAACCTGAGGCCTTATTATTTTCATTATTTGGAACTGAAATGTTTAGGCTGAATATACAACCGGATGAAAAAAGCTACATTTAGAGGTAAGGCAAATAACCAAATCAAGATCTCAGAGAGTTTTTAAATGTTGCTTTTTTTCTTGAACCCTACAAGAGAGTTGTTTTTTCCTTATATGGTTGAGATCAGCGTGAAAATAACAAAGGCTGTTTACAACAGTCATTATGGCATGAAGGCGGTCTAGAGGAGTAGTTAGTACTCTGCGAGGTTGCGAAAAGGCTCTGTTGTCACCCAAACAAAGATCAGTGCCTTGCCGAATAAAGCATACATATTTAAGAAATTCGACAGGAGAAATCTATTATAGATAGGCCAACATCAATATAAATCATTTAATTCTATGTAATAGTATATAGTATTTTTTTATACTATAACTCTTATCTGGCTGACTGGTCTTCAGGATTCAGACACCATGAGTGAAGGGTGTAAAAGCTTTTATCAGAGGCATTTTCAATATATAGGACAGTTTTTGGAATATTGTAAAGTAATGTATATTCTGTGAATATTGCATAGAGATTTAAAGTGGAAATAACTCCATAAAAAGCTTTAACTAAAACCAAATATTTATCAGAAGTTTTTATTAAACTAAGAATTAAAAATGTAATCATAAAGGCATATATGAATGAATTTACAGATATACATGCACAAGCGCTTTCCCAGAATTGGCCTTTTAAAAGATAGTCACAAAATAATAAGTAGTAGTAGATTCTAGTGGTCTAATAGTTTTTTTTCCCCCACCCAAATTCTGATGTACAGGTAATTGCAGATAATTATAATAATAAGCATTTTATGAGTCAAAATGCACTTAGATTTTATAGAATGTGATTTTTAAATGCTGGGCATTATTATTCAACATTACTTAGTATAAATATTTCAGCAAACTGTAATATTTTGATGTTTTGTCCTCAAATTTAAAGATCAAAATTAGCATTTGTTGAGAAGGATTCAATGTGCCTAGTCACAAAAGATGTACATAATCTAATGCCAAAGATTGGGCATTTACTTTCCTGTCTTTTAACGTTACAGCAGCCCCTGCGGTGTGTATGTTTAGGTACTAACCTACCACTAAACTAGACACAAAATCAACATTTCTCAAAATATCATTATTTCTGCTGTGTATGTGAAGTTGGGATTTTGTGTAAAACATGCATACAGTGCAAGAGATGTATGAATGCAAAGCCAGAGTAATCGCACCGTCAAAACTTTACATGAATGTCATAACATTATAAGTGCCTTAACTTTGAGTATATGCATTATTTCAGAGATAAAATGAGGCAAGAAGGGAAGTGGTGTTTGCTTTGCTTTAGGCACAGTATATACCAGGCATCCTCAAATCTGGCCCACCCCTGCAGAGTTTAGCTCTAACCCTAATCAAACACACCTGAGCATGCTAATCAGAGTCTTCAAGATCATTAGAAAATCACAGGAAGGTGAGTTTGATCAGGGTTGGAGCTAAACTCTGCAGCAGATTGGCCCTCCAGGGAAAGATTTGAGGAACCCTGGTATATACCCACTGATGTGAAAATCTGCCAAATCTGTGCTTCTAGTAGTATAGTATTTTTGTTTGTGTGTTGCTTGCTACAGACCGTACCTACAGAATGTACTTTATTTCAAACCTTAATTTCATTGTAAACTTGTATAAATGTCTCCTGTAAGAGGAAAGAGAGTAAGAATTTAAACATTTATTTGTGTATAAAGTTATATTTTTCTAGAGATATATATACATAGAGCCACCCTATAATTCTATCTGCATACTGTGAATTTTTGTGGGCATATTTCTATATAATGTCACGTGTTTTCTCTAAATCTAAACATAGTCCATAATGCTGACGTGAGCTGCATTCCTGCATTCACTGATGTTGTCCTGACATAATCATATAAAATGTTTTATTATAGATATATATTTTTACAACTATCTTTTATATGAGAACACCATAATATTTGGAATATAAAATATAGTTTGATGATGCAAATGTTTTTATCTCTCTTTTAAGCTCTTAACCATTTAAGTATCTGTTAAGTGTGTGTTTGGTCACACTGTAAGCTCTATGTATCCATGTGTTTGGGTTTAAAAGGATGAGTATATGCATAGTCCTTGTATTGTGTCTTTTGGGAATGTTTAAAACAATGCTGTCATGTCTAACAGAGTTTGAATCTCTGATAGGTGTAATCAAGGGTCATTTAGTGGCTGTAGAGTTAACAAAGGCCTTATTGGACCTTTCTCTCATTCCAGTAAACACTCTGTCTCATGATAAACTCTTTATTTTAAAATGTAAGTTCAAACCACTGTTTGACACTCTGGTTTTCCTGTACGTTGAATGATGAAATTGATTGTGCTGTCTTTCTGTTTGTTATCTACCTCATTCGTGTGTCTATGTGTGTATAAGGTTTCATTGTCTTGTCATCAAGAATATTTTACTGTACATATTGTGTAGAGCTTGATGTTACATAAAAAAGGTTTTATTTGACAGATTTGACAGTTCACTCTGTATCAGTCACCAGACTTTCCGACAAAAGAGGAAAATCTGAAAGATGTAAATGTGAACCTATCAGAATTAGACTTCAGAATATTCAGACTGTCTTGTTCTGAAACTATACACTATTTGTTACAATTTTTGTGTTTTGTTCGTCCAGTGGTATGTGAAACCATGTAGTGTTTGTAAATACAATGTGCTGTAAATATGCATGCTATATGTATGCTCTGTATATACCAAATAAATTCTTGTAATCTTTGGGGAGTGTGTTTGTGTGCTCATTTAAAAGTATGCACTGGGCCCCACATTTGGTCCGCTAATGGAGAGGGTCAACGAGGACATTTCTTACACAATACTTTTTTTTTCTGTTTCCATGAAACATTTTCTCCCTCATTGCTATTTAGATTGCCTGTATAAAGTGTTGTTATCCTGTGTTAGGACTGTTTAGTCACCATACTGTTTGACAGTGAGTTCATTACTTGATTTAAACCATGTGGAGATCCGGCACCCACATCTATGAACATATGGAAATGTGCATACATATGCATACACCGATATATACAATTTAATGACTTTTAACATAGACAATATTGGCCTTTTGCCAAAAATTGACTGGACAGCATCAGAGTCAATAAAATAAATAAATAATGCAATTATAATATTTCTTCTTTTTAAAAAAATAGCAGTCCTTAGAGAATTGTAAAGTGGTGACAACATTTTTTAAACTGGTCAACACTGTCCAGTATGGGGCAATGAACATAGAGTATGACATCACCTTCTCAGGAAGAGCCCAGACTGTCAGTCTACTTGATCAACTGACTATGTCATTTATGGGACGTTTCCATGAAGGTTCTTTTCCAGAATAATATTACTTGTAATGTCATTTGTCAAATTGTTTATCAACTTTATTTTTTCCAGTTTGAGATCATGATGACCAAATCACAATAGGTTCCAGAAAAAAATATACTAGGGGGGATTCATTTGATACGGAACAGGCTTTGAGTCTTAATCAACAGTGACTCAATGTAGGTCATCAGAGTTTATTTTGGGTTTAGGTGATGTTTCAAAAGAGAGTGAGGAGAAGGGTTGACCCTGAGGATGAGGCCCACTGTTGATATTCACTGTTGAACCACTTAAAATAGTCAAGTGGAATATAAATAATATACTATATAAAGACATTAAACTTGGGGCTCGTCCTGGATGTTTAGTCCCTGAAGCAAGAGCCTAAAATGCTACTTTCTTAGCCCTTATCTAAACTTTAAACTCCAAACTGCTTTAAACATTGGTTTAAAATTCAATTTATTAGCATTTATGTCTTGTCAGACATTCAGATAGTAGGTAAATAACATTTTACATATATGAAGTTAACTTAATTTTTTTGGGGTTCTTTGTTGGATTGATGGTCGAATAAAGAAATGAATATAATTTCTTTCAAATAAAAGTCTGACACCTGCACCTGAGATTCTGTTTCCTTGGCAAACATTTTCCATAGGCTGAAATCTCAACATTTGTGGGGTCGGGTCTCAGTTTAGTCCCACCCCAACAGCTGGCCAATTTGCCACATGAGGGTTTAAATAGACAGCTTTAAATATGGCTGCCAGTATCAATAAAAAGCATTTAATTTTGGTGAGTCGCCAACTCTATTTTGATGACAGCACTGGGGTGGCTGTATACTTAGCTAAAGAGGGAGGCCGAGCTCAGTATTTATGGCTGGAAACACTGGAGAGTCTCCAGAGCTGAAATCTATAGCCATAAAATTATACCACATATAATGAAACAGCTCTGTCATGATTGTGTGCCAACAAAAACCAACACTCAAATACACACATCCACACATATTAGTGCATGTGTGTATTCTTACATAATGCATAAGTCTATGCATGTATGTTTACATATGCATACATATATCATATGAATTTATTCAGATATACACCCATACATTTGTGTTTGCCAAAGTACGGAAACATGCCTTTGTATTGTGCTTCTTCAAAAAAAAGCTTTTTTTAAAAAAATGCAATTGTCAACATTAGTTAATACTTTAGGTATCAGGAACAGACAATGAATAATGCTATTAGAGCATTTATTAATCTGGGCTAATATTATTTTCTACATAAAGTAATTATATTTCAAGTTTTACAGTATAAATTAACATTCATATAAAGTTTATGGTAATTCTGGCATCATTTACTCACCAGCATGGTTTCTTTGTTTTACAGAGCAAAAGAAGATATTTTGAAGACCGTTTAGCTGTTGTTGTGCATATAATGAAAGTCAATGGGATCCAAAACATAATTTAAATAAATTCACAATCACTCTGTGAAATTAGTAAAATTAGAAATTTGTATTAGTTTGAAATGACACGAGGGCGAGTAAACAAAGACAGAATTTTCATTTTCGGGTTAACTATTCCTGCAACAAACATATTTTTTGTGATGTGTTACCAGAAGAACTAAACAACAGGGTCATATGAGTGCAAAAAATGAAGGACAAAAACCCACAAAAGAACAAAACAAGACTTTCTTTATCCTGTGTCACCATCTGGCATGTGTGAGTATTTGTGTAATAGCTCTTATCTGTTAAAGCTGTGTATAAATCATGTTATCATTCAAAACACCATCAACCCCAGACGTAGCAACCACATTAGCGAAATAATGCAATGGCACCCGTGGGCCACACACCAACATCAACAACCATATCGGCATTGAGACGAAACTGTGCCCCAAATTGCAGCCTCAGCCCTAAATGAGAACCAAATGCTTCAAACCCCACACATGACAGATCTGGAGAGAGATTAAATGACTTAATATTTCTATGTATGCATAATGAAAAACTTGGATACAGATGACTTTTATCTCAGAATTGCAATATTAGTGAAGGTTGAGATGGGAGGAGTGTGAGGATCATTTCGACCATTACATGTAAACTGTAACGACTGCACTATGACCAAACACTGCTGGTGATGAGTTGTGTTTAACCTCAGTGGATTTTCTGTCATGGCCATTTGGCTCTTTACCAGTGAAACTGCACTTGTGGCTGACTCTAATACAGTGAATCACTCCCTGAGAGAGAGAGAGAGAGAGAGAGAGAGAGAGAAGGATTATTATTCATCCGCTGCTCTTTTTGTTTTGCTCTTTGAGGGGGCCACAACTGAGTCAAAAGTCAAAATATACAAATCCCTTCCCCTCCTTGTTTTCAATTTTCATCAGAAACATGAATCTATTTTTCTTTCTTTGCAATTTTAAATATCGTTGATCAAAACCAGCCGGAACATAATACTAAAAACGATCATTGTCTTCATATTGTGCTGTGTAAGTACTTAAGTATGATGAAGGTAACAGCTTTGGTTTGCTGTCCAAGATTAAAGACTCAACTCGAGCTGGAGGATAGTGAGATATGGGTCAAAAAATAAAATGTATAATGGTGAACAGAATGATATATATTATAAATATTTGGTTATTGTTATTAGAAAAACACTTGCCCACAAAGTCATGTGGATGATGTGGTTATTTTTTCTGAATAATAATAATGAAATATTATGCCAAGCTTATAGTTACTAAAGGTAGATAAATATCAAGCAAATTTTAATACAGAGATTAAAAACCTGCTTACCATAGAAAAGGTGTATTTAAGTCATTGCATGTGTACTTTTAAAGTAAGAATTAATCGATTTAATCACAAAAAAATAAGCATCATATCATTAATATCTACATATATATACACACACAGTGCCTTGCGAAAGTATTCATACCCCTTCACTTTCTTCACATTTTGTTATGTTGCTGTCTTATGCTAAACTGTTTTAAATTACTTTTTCCCACATCAGTACATTATAACAACAAATCAAAAACCAGATTTGTGACAACTTTGCAAATTTTATATATAATTCAGTACTTAGGTTAAGCACCTTTACAGCCTCGAGTCTTTTTTAATATGATGTGACAAACTTTGCACGTCTGCATTTGGAAATGATCTGCCATTCTTCTACTCACCTCTTCACCTTTCAAGCTCTGTCAGGTTGGATGGCGATCAACAGACACTTTCAGGTATCTCCAGAAATGTTCAAATGGGTTCAAACCTCAAGGCTCTGGCTCTGGCTGGGCAATTTCATTGTCTGCAAGGCACTCTTGCATTGCATCAGCTGTGTGCTTAGGGTCATTGTCCTGTTTGAAGGTGAACCTTCTGCCCAGTCTGAGGTTCTGAACGCTCTAGACTATATTAGGCTATCTCTATATTTCGCAGCGTTGAGCTTTCCTTCTAATCTGATGAGTCCCCCAGTCCTTGCCACTTGTACTGTGCAGGTGATGAGGTTTGCCTGGTTTCCTCCAGACATGATGCTTGGAACTGAGGTTCATCAGACCAGAGAATCTTGTTTCTCACAAGAGTCCTTTTGGTGCTTTTTAGCAAATTCCAAGTGGGTTTTTATGTGTCTTCACTGAGGAGAGTCCAGCCAATCTGCCATAAAGTCCCGATCAGAGGAGTGTCGCAGTGATGTTTGTCCTTCTGTAAGTTTCTCCCATCTCCATATATGATCATGGAATGACCATCAGCTTCTTGGTCACCACTCTAATGACTCTAATCACTTCTACATTGATTGATCAGTTTGGCTAGGAGACCAGCTCTAGGAAGAGTCCTGGTTGTTCCAAACTTCCATTAAGCATAATGGAGGCTAAATACTTCTGTGAACCTTCAATGCAGCAGATTTTTTTCTGAACACTTCCCCAGATCTGTGTCTTGATACAATTCTGTCTCTGAGCTCTGCAGGCAGTTCATTTGACCTTAAGGCTTAGTTTTTCCTCTGATATGCATTTTCATTTAAAACCTCTCAAGAGGTTCCTTCAGTAAAGAACTCAAGAGCTGTTGTCTTTTGCAAATAATATGGCCTAGATGTTCTTGGAGGGCCAGTTGCTCTTTGGGTAAAATTCTCGCACTTTTCTGTCAGCCAGCTCTTTAATACACCACTGCTTCAGTATCTCCTCTTTTTACCAGACTGTAAACACAACCAGATGCTCTACCTGCCACCACTAAGCACCTGAATTTTGATTGGTGGAGAAAAACTGCCTGATCAATCTGCTGAAAGTTAAAGCAGATGCAGAAAGTTCTAAAGTCATGACTGCAAGTTCTTTTAGTCACCATCTGCCACAAGTCTGAAACAGACATGCACTCACCAGCTGACTGGTGAGTCAGCTGGTGTCCCTGACTGTCCCTGACTCTCCAACCTGTTTTGGCTTTCTATTGTGTATCATTTCATGGTTCTTCTTATTACGTACTGATCCACATAAATTTTGACAAGTCAGGGATCAGAGATCAACATAAACATATTATAACTCGCTTCTGCACAACATGACATGAATGCACAAATGTGTAAGTCACATGTGAATGTGAATTTCATTGCAACGCTCTAAAACAAACATGACTGATGGAGGCCACGACAATGCTAATGGAAGATTGAAATGTATTCATACTGCACATATGCATACTTTATAGAATATACTTTTTACGTTTTACAGTGTAAGTTCCTCATAAAATGTCAAATGCAGTACCTTCTCTAAGACAAAATTCTGGAAGCAGGGACTAGTTAACTAAATCATACAGAATTTGCAATGTTGTATTATAATAGTGTACTTACAATGTTATTTCAGGTTTTCAGAACAAGGACAGTTTTATTTATTTATTTATTTGGATTGGGGATGAAACCAGAAGACACATAGGAAACATTAATGCATTATAGTTTCAATAATAGACTACAACTAATCAGTCAAAATAAATAAATAACTAGTAAAAATGAATTCTGCCAGAGTTGTAATCCCTTCTTTACTGTAATTATCTTGCTTCAGTTTGGATACTTATAGATCCTAAATGCTGTTTGGTTTTACCTAAATCCTTCCGGTATGTTTCTCTTTGCAGGCAGTGGAGGAGTGTGTCCCACGACTGTAGAAGAGGAGGGTCATCGGTGATGTGCAAGGTCAGTTATTTTGTGTATTTGCATTGACTCCTCTGGGAGCAGAGGCCATGTACAGTTCAAAGATAAAAATGTGAGAAATGTTAAAGTCGGTCAGGGCGCAGTGCATGTGTGGTAAGAGCTGTGTTTTTCAGAGCAAGCTCTCAGTCATCAGAGCGCGGTGTTTGATTGATGGTCCATGTAGAGAAGAAGAGGCTGCTTTGTTGGTGACCGCTCAGCCTCATCGAATGGACTCACAGAGGCATGTGAGTCTTTCCTCTGCCCTGTTTTCTGGTTTTCACGTTTTCCTGTGCAGTATCTCCCTTCTTCACATACACTACACTGGTGTTTACTGTTTTCATACTGTTACCAGGAACTGGATCATTCTTGAAATGAGACACCCCATTTCCTTATATATCAACTGATGTACAAAATCCCTGAAACTGACATGGAAGATAATTTATGAACCTAATGACGAAAAAGTATGTCTGTCCCTCAGTTATTTCAGTTTACTATCAGTTTACAATGATACTTTTCTGTATCATGTACTATATTGTATATTTAAGAAAGACTGTGTTTGTTTGGCCACAGATAAACACAACCATGCTGATATTTATTATTCTTCTGCAACGTATGAGAGTGAGTGTGATATTGCTTTTACACAACAGTTTAACAAACAAGAACTTAATTGAAAAATGCACTTTTCAGATAAAATGTGGTTAGTTAGTTCATATATGTATCTCTGATGGATTTTTTTTTTTTTTTTTTGCAGAATGTAAATATTTTATCATAGGTCTCTTTATTCACATGTTTATCTGCTAAATAATGAGAGAGAGAGAAGAATTTGTCTGCATTAAGTGCTTCTAATTTCCTTCTGCGGACAGCCGCTGGTATTTGTGAGTAGTGCACTGGCACTGATGTGAATGTGTTTAGCCAGCAGCTGGTAATTGTGAGAAGGGCAGTGCTGTTGGCACTTGCCGACATAATGGCTGAATTTTTCAGGCTTGTTACCTTAAGGTTTCCCTGAGGAGTCCTGAGGCACTTCCTGTCAATAACAGAATAGCAGACGTTCAGTCTGTTTTGCACTTAGGTCAGTCCTGGCCAGAGTTTGTGTCTCTTCTCTCTCCGTGTGTCATTCTCTTTTACTCAGTCTCTCTTCTCTTAACCCTTTAATAGGTACACTCATAAGAAAAAGCTGCATGCAGTTTGTGCTTCCTTGGAGCAATAATAACACATATTAATAGTATGCGCCTCAAAATGGTTAAAATTCCAGTTAATAATAATAGTGTTTTCCCAGCATCTCAAAGAACTGTCTATACTTTAGTAGATGTACCTCTTTGCATATAAAAGGTTTTGGGTTCAATCCCCAGCATCTCAATACTTTAATGCTACTCATTCACATTAGAGCATATGTCTACCAATGTGGCCTTTTGATGACTGAAGTAAAAAGCACTAGAAAACGTACAGGAGTATACAACATGCAGGCAGCTAGTGATGGAGCTCGGTGAGAGCACATGCTGAGCTTGTATGAGGTTCAGTCCCAAGCAGCTCCACAAACAGTCAACACTATAATGCATTCCATGTGTGTTAGAGCATATACTGCCCAATCTGAGCCTATATATTGTCTATGACTGATGTATGAGATCCTGGGTTCAGTTCCCAGCATCTCCAAGCAATGTCAATATTTTAATGGGTCCCATTCAATAGAGAATGTATGAAGTTCTAGGTTCAATCCCCACCATCTTCAAGAACTGTGAATGCTTTCATGCATGCCATACATGTTAGGACATATTTTCCAGTGTAAGCCTATTGCCTATGACTGATGTGAAAAGCACTAGAACACCTACAGGATTACAAAAACAAAACTTAAATATGTATGTTTGAGGTCCTAGGTTCAATCCCCAGCATCTCCAAGAGCTGTCAATACTTTAATGCAATCCTTACACATTATCTCCCAATGTCTGCCTATGTAATATGACTGAAATAAAAAAAGTTAACATATAAGAGTACAGAAAACTGCAGAAAACTGCTTAGCATGTATGAGGTCCTGATTTCAATCCCCAACATCTCCAAGCACTATCAGTTCCTCAGCACCTTACCCCATTGTGTACATATTGGCACAATATGCCAAAAAATACAAAAAATTCCAACATATTATCATTACTTATTATATGCTCTACCAATTATTAAAAGGACCATTACGTGAGACTGATGTTAGGCTTTGTCAAATAAAATGTGAATAAAATATGAATATTCCTGTAACAGCACCACACTACTACTAGTTTACCACAGGAACGTTTCACATCAGCTGCTCTGTTAAGTTCATTCTTGTTTTAATGAAAAATGAAAGAAGAAGTGGTACTGGAGGCTGTTTATCAGTTTATGCTGTCAGAAAGGGCAGATCTCTTTAACCTCCCTCTTCTGTAGGATCGATAACGTTCCAGAGTGTGGATCACATAAACAGCTCGGAGAAAACCCAGACCTGAAAGCCAGTTTTCATCTGTGGATTGGCCTTCATAGTGAGACATTTGTCTCTATCTGCTCCTGAACCTGTCAAATGGTTGGGCTATGATTTAAATGATCTCTTAACGATTCCACAATGGTTTTCACAAAAATCATATCGTTTTGATTATTCCAAATGTAAACAATCCCCCGCCAGCCAACCTCTCATTGGACTGCAAACTAAGCAAAGTTCTTCCCCAAATAAGGCAAGAGTAAAAGAAACACAAGGGTAAATCCAGAACCATTTATTTAAAGTGACTTTCTTGTTTATGCTACCATCTGTAACTGGTTTTCCATTATGCTTATATATTATTGAGGTAGAGCTTATTCTATAGTGGAGCACAGCTGTGCAAAATACCATGACTTGCTATGAAAAACACATGACAACAACGTGGCGAATAAACCATTAAATGTGTAATTTATCTGCCATCTGTTAAGGTTATGAATGAGGACTCCAAGGGTTAAAATTCAACGTTTCAGCCCTCTGAGATGTAAAATTTCCAAAGATGAAAATATTTCATATAATGGTCCATGAAAATACTGGCCATTCCTATTCTCCCTGTTATGTAGTAGGAAAAAACATTTTTCCCCACATATTAACAAGTGCTTTTTCCACCCACACTAACGACTGGGTTTTATTGGTCCGCTAACACCTCATTGGCTCTTTAAATCAAGGGCTCTTATTGATATTGTGTTCTATGGCCTGCACAGGTGGCAAACTGTAGCACAAATGCCTCACAATGAGAGAAACACACTTTGATGAGTAATGCTTTCAACAGCTGGTTTGTCCATCTGCATATTTTTGCAACGCTGTAGTCGAGATATTTTCGCAACTTTGACTTGTACACACAGGGGTATGTGCCTATTACGAGAAACGAGTTAGTGCTCCTAAATGCAGCAGGACAGCTAAAGAAGATGTAAATAAAGATTAGAAGGTTTAAATATATGTTTCAAAATTCTGACTTTTTTTAAATTAAAAAACAATTAAAGATTATGAGAGAAAGAAACAGCAAAGCCTCTTTTTAACCTCTGGTGTTTGTGTATGTGTGATTCTTAAGGGCATTTGTGGTGAATCAAATATGCAAGAAGATACAGAGGTGCTATAAGTCAACAATGCAACAGTGAAGATAGGACAAAATAAAATTGTTCAAAAGTTTAATGGCTTTTGTACAAATTAAACAAAATTTGTAAAATTGTGCAAAATTTTATTGTATTTTATTGCATTTTTTTTTTTTTTACTCAGCTTTACACCACAGGCTACCTGAGCCTCTTTTCTTTCTGGATCTGTAACCCAGGTGTTGTCCATCAAGCTAATTAAACAATCAGAAAAACAAGAGGAAACAATTACTACAAAGGCAGTAATAATTACCAGGCTTGCACTGAGATGTAAGCTAACCACACTTTCAGCAGTGTTTATCCCTGACTCTCCAGACTGTAATATGCCAGCCTATAAATGGTGCTTGATATATAATTAACAAGAAAGGGTGGCAACAAGTCAAGATGTTAAAATGATTTACAAGTAAACTAATTTCCCAATGGATTGTTTCAACACACTGATCATTTGACATGTGTTGGCATTTTTATTTAACATAATCAATGCATAATTAAAGCTGTGTGTCTGTTTATGGAAGAACCAAATTTTGTTGAAAATTCTTATGAGGCTCCGCAGCAAAGATCTAGGACGAATTGATTGTTGTAATCAATTTTTTGGGTGAGAGAATGTTCTGGAGAGTGATTTTGATTCAGTTTTGTTTATTCACAAGCATGATTAAAGTGAAGGGCTAGAGAAATAGGCTTTTGGGAATAAAATTAAAGCAGACATGGCCAAACCTCAGAAGAATGGGGTCTTTTGTGTTTTCTATCTAGGATCTGGGCACTGTAGACATAAGAGAGACAAAAAAGTTATTAAATCTTATGTAAGGCTCAGAGTTTGACATGGAGGATATGCTACACTGGTGATGATTTGGGACAGCTTGTGTAAAAGTGTGTGAAGATGACCTTCTCCATTATACAATACAAAGAACAGCCTGTGGTGCTTGACTAACTAAATCCTGTTTTTATTTAATCAGTTTTCATCTCAGTTCATAATTAAGTGTCTGTAACTTCAAAAACAAAATTATGCAATGGGCAAAATATGATATTACTCTTATTACTTACAAGTGAAAAACAGTTTTTCCAAGTGTATTCAGATATTGTTTTTAATCAAAGAGTTTAAACAATAGAATTTTCAATCTTGAGGTCAACTCCTCACGGATAACAGTGAAAGATTATCAGTGAATAAAGATTTTGGTCTCTTCATCACATGATCTCTGTTGACTTGGAATATATGTACCAATTTTATGATGTTTCTATGATTTTATTTTCAGCCTCTACAAACGTGCAGTCAGGACATTCTGGTAAACTTGTGTTCGACAAGGAAATCTTATGGATTTAGAACAACATGAGGATGTGGAAGTGATGACAGAATTTAGATTTTTATTCGAACTATGCCGCTTGAGAGGTTTCGAAGCATGCTTTGCATTTATAGCACACCTTGTACTATGAAGTGTTGTACCATGAGTACCATGTGACTCAAGGCACATGTTACATATGTGTTAACACATAATCAGGGTGAATTACAATGCTGTTTATGTCTGGTTGAGTGGTGGGAGATCTGGAATATTCATCTACCCCGAAAGATGTGTTGATGTGGTCTGCAGGTATAAGTGAACTATTAACTTTGCATGTTCAACCACATCATTTCAGTTTGGAAGAAAATATCTCACTCTCATGAGCATATACATATCATTAGCACTTCATGAAAGTATGGAAAAATGTTTATATGAAGAGGCTTTTGACTGACCATATGGCCTTCTTCTGCTCTCCCAACTTGCTATGGAGATTTTCATCAGCCTTCTTCAGTTTGTCCCTTTAGAAATTAGAACAAACTAAACCTGTGAGCAAAAGCTCAGACAGCAGGTCATTCTGATGGAATGAAGACTTTACACACTTTAAACTGTAAATATGTTTGTCCTGCAGGAAATTACACTAGCAGAGGAAGAAAAACAGACAAATGGAGAGAATTAGAAACATCATGGCTGATACAAATAAATTTCACAAACCTTCTTTCCAGTTTAGTGAATAAAAATGGGAAAACAAATTTAGTTTTTCTGTTTTATGTCCTGTTTTATGTGCTTTTAACCTGATCAGACTGGAAAATGTGAACTTAGGACTGTTAAAATAAATTCAGCAGGTGTGACACAGGTTTCCTGGTGTGTATACAAATGTGCTTGTGAATGTGTTCCTCAGGTGTTGAGTAGGAAAAATAGGTCACTGTAAAGCAACAAATAAATTACATTTTAACATCAAGCACAAATACACAGATATGTTGCTGGTACATTATTCTGCACTGACATTGAGATGTAGTGTAGGCTATACATGGTTGTCTTTTTTGCTTGCTTTTATCTGAGATGTACCTGCTGAAGTCCCACCGGCTGCTCGCTGCAGGATAGCAAAGAAACACATGTGTCCTAGGACAGCAACCAGAAAACTGTCTGTATTTGGAAAGAGTGGAAGGGTAAAGATGAGAGAAGCAGAGTGGGGTGGAGAGAACGAGGAAAGAGCGGGAGAAATGGACGTGTGTGAGCGTGTGTGTAGCAGGACGTTCTCTCTAGTGCCAGCAGACAGATGCATCCAGACAGAGATGACGGAACGTTCCGTGCAGTGAGGAAGGGGCTCCCGTGAGGATCTGCTGGCCAGGGACGCTGTGGATCAGTCAGGCTTTAGTCCTTGGCGGGATGCGGAGCAGGTATAACTCATCCAGCTAGCAGACTTCTGACACCACTGTCTGCAATTTGCAAGCCACTCTGGACCTTCACGATGAAACCAACTGGTGTTTGTATATTCTGTATTCATGTTTGTTTGGCAGGCATTTGAGGTCAACCTTTGGATACTCTCATCTAATTAAATGACCACTAAAGGACGTCTTGCCTCCACGAGTCAATTCCTTGATTCTGATTAGATCAGAGTCAAATCTAGTATACAAATTGATTATTTTGTTCTAAAGACTGTATAATTTAAAACAAGGCATTGAATTAGTGTTCTAAACACTAGTCACATAGAGCATAGGTTTTCAAATTGGGGTCAAAGAGGGCTAAAAAAAAAGGGTGGTAGAAGGTCCATGCAACATTTAAGAAAAGAAATAGGCTATATAGACTTTAAATAGCCAACATCTTTCTATTAAAAAAAAAAAACGATGGAAAATAAAGACAGCGAACAAACTATAGGCTACGTCTATCCCTCATGTATTTTAATATAGTAGACTTTTCAGCAGTGCCCCTTTATTTATTTGTTTGTTTGTGAAGGGAGTCGTGTATTTGCATACTTGCAGCAGACAAGCAACTGTCACAGAGATGAACTAGTGTTAACGGCTAGCTTTTTCCTGGAAAGTTTGACACTTGACAGAATGAATGTTTCCCCCCAAAAATACCTAAAAATACCACTAGAGGGCATTGAGTCTCCATGACTTAGAAATGCTTGCTTAAATATCTAGTATTACGTTTAAGAATAAGTTGATTTTGGAGATCAGTGTCTTTCTGTGTCAGAATCAACTGCTGAGTCCAACTGCTTATTCAGTATGAAACAGACCTAAAGTAGCTAATTATCTAAAATCCAAATATGTCATACACAGGCCAGTGATTACTTATATCCTGAACTACTTGACACCTGAAATAAAAGTCACTCTGTTTAAGAATAGAGTCACTCTATTCTTATACAAGTTTGTATGTTACCGTCCAGTCGTCTCCCGTGAGTGTGTGGCAAAGAGAGTATAGCTTATCCAGCTGTCCATCTTCAATATTTATGTTTTTAGATGGTGCTAGCAGAGCAACTCTGAGCTACATTGACTGGCATGCCTGGAAATGTGAGGTTTCTCACTATGAAAGAAAAGGTTTGGGATGGATTTGGTCCAGTCTGGGTTGTGTAAACCCTACTGCCTTACAGTGACAGGCTTGTATTTTCCTGTCATATGGAGGATATACTTCAATGCAACTTCCAAAAGACGAAAAGAATAGGCTATATATATTTTTACGTTTGATAATTAAGTTCTGCAATTATTGTACAGGTACAAAATAAATAGTAGCTCAATGACTGACAATGACTGGCAGTCGAGTTCAGTTGCAGTTTTGCTTAATTCATTAAAAATATATCAGGAATTGAACTCGACCATTGCTATGGTATTGGGGTCTTGGTACTGTTACTGGGTCCCCTGTCACTTTTGCTCCCTCAAATAAAAACGAGGTGCATGATGTCCCTGGGTGCGCGCAAGCAATTGAAGTGTCATGCCCTAGTAAAGCAGACCCACTCTCTGACTGACAGACAGACCTGCACTGTATCAGTGCAACACTCAGCGCAGGCCTCGCAACAGGGACCCTGTGGCTTTATTCACTGCAGAACTGCATGTCTTACTTCTTGTTGTATTTCTATGAGTCCTTCTCATCTACTGTCTTTCTTCCCTAGAAGAATGTTACTGTGGTGAACAGGGAGAGTTTGAGCACTAATGATGTTTTATGGTGTCTGATTCCCCTTCTCTGGTGAGTTCCTGTTTACACCCTCACAGCTGGACAATGTCCAGGCGCGTGTGTGTATGTGTGGAGCACGTAGTATGAGCTCATTTGTTGTTCTCTCAAGGCCAGTATTCAAGGCAGATAATGTAACATAGTTAAACTCTATTCCCATGAGAAGGGTGAGGTATTGAGATCAGTATAACACTCAGCATTATATTGTTAGACACTGACATGTAGTCACAGTACTCATGCATGTTAACAAAATCTCCATAAATACAGTTTCAGATTCGTCAAGCATGTCCTTTGGATTTGTTTTTTCATTTGTTCATATTATTTAATTGATTTTTAATTATTTTAATTAAATTTATTTATTTACAGTGGTAATTACTGTAATAAATGATGCTACATACATAAATAATGTGCTTTTCTCACAACTAGCTTCACTGTTCTTAGCCATTTTTGCACAGCAGCTGGTGTCAAGTAGCTTTTTGTGTAGCTATGGGCCTGTCCCAATACCCACACTTGACCACATGAGAGCGTGTTCCAGGTCTGAAAAATGGCAAAGATCAGTCACCTTAATGCACACTAAATCCACACTATCTGTGATACCACTTCGGAACGGTATTTGAGGCTAGGCTATCCCATCATTCATCACATTCAGGAACTTAAATGCTCTAGAATCACAAGATGTCAAGGAAACCTGTGCAGAGTAAGTTCATTTAATTAGATATCACATATAATTTGTGTAAAACGTAGTGTTTGCACATTTGATTGATACTGAGATTAATATGTGTATTCATTTTTATATAGCCTAATTACAAGCCCCACAATTAAACTGTCATTCAGGGACTACTGAACACAAATTAATAAGTTTATTTCAAAGTGCTAAGTAGTAAATGTGCAAACAAAGCGCTGTAAAAATTAGCATTTTTACAACACTACATTGTAAGTGTGTCCCATTGGTTAATCTACACGTCGCACACTTGCAGTCTACACACCATTTGAACACTTGTGCCAAATACAGGAAATACGTCTTTTAAGTAGACAAGTGGTCAAGTGCAAAGACCGGAAGTGTGTAAGTCCACTCAAACTTCTGGTCTCAGCTATAGCCTAATAAAATAAGTTCTTGGCGTGGTATTACACATTAAGTCTGATAAATATGTTTAATGTCGTGTGATTATATAACAGGTATGTAACATTAGAGAATGTATTTGTTTTGAGTTGTCAGATTTTATCTGCTGCTACGGAGTCGCGCTGATTTTTTTTGCGGCAGCGACCTCTAGTGGTCCTATAGCATTTAAATTTCTGTCCAGCGCACATTCACAACTGTCGTTTTGAAGACAATTTCTAGCAATGTTTTGTGCTTTTGGCAGTGCTGCCACTTGCCTGTTAAAAGAGAGAGTGTGTGTGTTCATCATGCCAGAGTCTGCATTCCAGTCATTTGCCGTATGCTCCCAGAATATGTGCACAATTGCAGCTGGTTGTACGGGAAGTTGCTTGGCTGGACAGTACCGTTTACGATGCCAGTGGAAGGAGACAGGGGGCGAATTACTGAAATATAAACTGCCATTCTTTTGCACAATGAGACAACCACTCAAGAATCTCTGTAGGCTTCAGACATGTCTGTATCAAGTGAAATACACCATCACTGTAGCTTTAATATGCTACTTCTTGGGAAGCTTATCAGAAAGCACAAGATCAGTTTTCATAGTTGCTGATGACCTATACAGACATCATTGTAGTTGTATCCAGCTTTACATTTGAGAACAAAACTGCCTTTTACATGAGAAAAATAGACCTAAATGCATGTCTGATTAAGCTGTCAAATTCAAAACGTCACTGGCACTGGCACAATAAGAATGCAGCATTTAGTGTCTATGGGTTTGATCTATAACAATCATTTTCTATCAGTTAAAACTAACAGCAGTGAAGAAGTTAGTAAGAAGAATTAGTAACCTGTAATCAGAATTATTAACCTTGTATAGCCTAGCCTACTAATTTATTTGGAGTTATGCCTTTTAAATGATGTGGTTATACAGCAAGGTTCAGTTTGTTACCATTATCTACCATGAACAATGAAAAAGTTCTAAAGAACTTCTTCATCTTTGTAAATGCTGAAATTAACATTATCTAACACATTATTAAAATCAAAAGTTGTGTCTGTTAATACTATTTAATGGACCTGAGCTAACATAAACTAACAATAAATGATTGTGTCCATAGGGTAGGATATTATTCAGTGAAACTAAACTAAAATTCCAATATCATTATTTTTGTTGTTGTGTTTTTATTATCTTTATTGTTATTGTTGTTTATTTTTATATTTAGTTTTATAAATCTATATGAAAACCCTGTCATGTCAGTGGTGAGCATTTTAACAATCTACCCAGTATAGTGTGACAATATGTGTGTTTATATAATTTTTCCTGGGTAATAATTGTGTAAATGTTCAATATCAAAAATCAGAAAAAAATTCCATAAGGTTAAAAAAAATAGCCTCTTCCATTGAAATAATGTTTGTTTTTATTTATTTATTTATTTCACACTTTGCCAATTAAACTGAAAAGCTAAAATTGGATGATATTGTATGAAGAGAGCTGGGTTAGAAAAAATGGTAAAACATAAACAAAAGAGGGTGAAATAAAAAGAGCATCTTGATACATCATCATGGATTCCTAAGGCAGTGTTGATTCAACTCTGATTCCCCGGTGTAGTTATTCAGATCTCAGAGCAAATAACACACATCTGCACAGATATACGATACATAGACACTTGCTTTAATTATGTTTCTCTTTGAAAAAAAAAAATCACTGTTGTTTCTCAACAGTGCTGCCTCTAATTGTCAAAGAATGGAGATGAACAGACAGTGCAAATCTCCAGATTTCTGCTTAAAACACAACGATCTACCAAAGGACTCAATTTATTTGACGGCGCCCCAAAACAAACATTCCAGCCAGAGGTCTTTTTTTTTTTGACAGTGTTCCTGTAGCCTTGGCACAAGCCCACCACTTTCTTTTATTCTTTTGTAATAATACATTAAGTGGAAAACAGCCGTGGGTCATTGACAATTCTCTTTCTAGAATGATCTGTGGAGGCGCAATACGGCTTATTGCAGTAATGAGCATGAACATAGGACGTATAGCAAAAGAATCACAAGATTTTCTTAGTCTTTTGAAGAGAAAAAGAATCGGTGATATGTAAAGCTTTTCTCTTTTTCTTCTTCCTCAGATATTCAGTGGAATGAAAACAAATATTAGAGAAACATTCATTGCTGCCCATATCTCCAGTGTGCAGAACTAATCAGTCTTCGCTTCTTGCCCAAGGTCTCTCCATTTCTGATGAACGTTGTTCAGCACCCCCAACAAAGGCAACATCAAAGTCGAAGGCTTGCACTCAAAACAGCTCAGGCTTTGTAATCTATTTCAAATCCAGCATTCTTAAAACTTGTTTACAGAAAGATCAACTACAAAACTTCTTGGGAAGACATCACTACCTCTCTGACATGAATAATTGAACTGGTGTGATAACCTTAAACTCTCTGTTTTGCCATAATTGCTTTGCTAATAACATTCAGAAAGCACAGCACTAAGAATATAAACTACAGCTCTGCTAAGTTTACACGCATGCAATACTCAGTTAAAAGAGGTAGACGAAGCCTCTGGCAGGGAAAGTTTTCAGAGTTTCGAAACTCAGAGAACACTTTCAAACTAGGAAGAGAGACAATACAGAGTGGGAAAGTGAATGATTATGAGTCAAAACTAAAAGAATCAAATAAACCTATAACAAAAACGCTGTCAACACTTTCCACAACAACAAACTCCAGGAAGGTAAGTGGAGATGAATTCAATGCATTTACATATAATGCCACTGAAAACAACACACAGACTGACTAAAAAGAGAAAGCAAATAAGATCATTATTCTTCTTGGCTATTTGTGAGGGAAGATCATGTTTCCATTATCATAAAATGAAATGATTATAAATAATAAATGCTGCAATTTAAATGATACCGTTTGATACACGGCACACAAGGCAAGAAAAATTGCCTGTCCTTTTTTAACAGCATTCCTTAAAAACATGAAAGCTATTGCAAAATGTTACATCTACTGAACTGTTGCATGAACACACTGGAAAGACTGATGCCCCATTAGGCTATAAATGTATAATTTATTACAATTCTTTTGAAGAATTTCAATTCATGTTGTCCAAGACCTTGCATGTCCGCACAATGAGATGTTCTGCCACCTTGTGGCTTTGTCATCTTATTCTCTTACATTCACGTCTATGTTTCCATAATTTCCATTATATATATATTTGTGTGTGTGTGTGTGTGTATGTATGTATATATCAGGTCTTCAAAAGACATTATTAAACAGCATGCCCCCACAAACATTGAACTTCTTCCTTAAGGACAGGTGAGCACAGATGAGTGACCTTGAGTTGATGGGCGAAGCAAGTGAAAGAATGTCTTTTATTAATATGTTTAGGTCTCAGAGCTGCCTGTGGAACATGGCAGATGAAACGCGGTGTGCTGTCTGCTCTGCCCTGCTTTAAAGACAAACCACCTCTGGTGAAATGATGAACTCTCTAATCCTTTGTATTCATTCTTCTGCCCCCAGATTTAAACGGGTACACCGTCTCTTTTCTGCCTGTTAACAGGCAGCAGTATAATAATGTAGTTTCCTGTGATGTTTCGACACCATTGCTCCAGGCTCAAGCTTAGTCGGCAGCGTACAGGATCAAGAAAAAATGTGAGCCAGTGAAAATGGATAAAAATGGCCCATTGTACCCCAAGGTAGGGAATGATAACTACTAACGTGAGGCACAAACAGCATAATAAATTATTCTCTTCTCTTGTTCCAGCAGACCAAAATCAAACTTTTCAGCGTACGCTTGGCAGGCCATTAAAAGAATTTCTTCATGTTCTGAAAACAGAGGCCTAAAGTTAATTTTGAGATTTCATCAGAAATGTAAAATACACTCTTCAGATTAATTAACTTTTTGGGTTTAATGTTCTCTGCAAGAAAATAAGGTGCTCCAGCATTTGACCCAGATATTTTTAAACTGTAAGTGTTGGTTTTAGTTTCACAGGTAGACTTGTATTTTATAAAATATGCATTTGATTTCACTGTTTTATCACATATCTCTCTGAAACCACAGCTCAGTTGTCAAACACATCTCATCTGCTCATTAATCTAAAAAAAAAGAGAAAGCGATTTCAGCCATTTTAAGCTGTAAAGAACTGTGAGATACTGTGAATGAAAGAGAAAGGAGGTGTAATATGATTTGAGTTTTTTTATATAAAATTAATTCATGACAAAGATGAAGGTCAGTAGGGTTACAGTAGATGTTCAAGAAAAGGACAATGCATGGTGTATGTATGTATGTACGTACACACACACACAATCAAATATAATATCATATCATAATATCAAGCAAATAACAACATTCATATTTTGTGGTTACATTAAAAATGGATTAACAGCAATTAAATATTACAAAAAATAATTCTGATGCACATGCCGTAAACTACATTACATTTGATTAGAAATTAGTTACTTAACTCTAGCTTTGCTTAAAGATAAATATTTGTTTAATATTTGTTGCATTTTTTCTTTATTATAGGTCTAAAACAAAAATATCACAATTATAGCTCAGCTGATGACCACAGGCAAGTCTCTCAAAATATATTAATGCAAACTATGTACTGTAACTGTGCTAATAACTGTATATAATAAAAATGAATGCTTGTAAAAACACTTTAGCATAAAAATGTGTTGCTGTTCAACTGGCTAAACACACCACTTTATTTTTCATTTACCTTGCATAGTTTTGTTCATGGTTTTTGAAGATGAACACAACCTGTTCATGTTGGCATCTGTCTTGGTTCAAAGCAAAACACCATAGAGTTTTCTTGAATGTAAGACCAACACACTCTCACAGAAATGTGTTGGTTTTTCACAGAAATTTTTCATTTTTGCTTATGTCCAACTGAGGGTTAGGTGTGGACCCTCATGCTTACTTTTGTATTGCAAGGTATGGGATTTTCTGCTTGAAGCTGCTTAGCATATCTATTTTACTCAAAATATTCTTAAAAAAATGAAAACAAACAAACACACAAACAATCAGGATTTTAGCTACTAACAATATCATGAAAGAATATTTTCAATTTCAATTACACTGGAGGTTATGTGGTTTAAAAGATATTTAATACATCTTTATGGTGCTGATTTGCAAAATATCTTGATTCCATTCCTTTACACATATAATAAACAACAAATAATAACAAAATCAGAAGAAAACTAAAAAATGCAATTAAAGAATTCAGTATTGTATGCTTATAAACAAGACGTTTGTGTCTGGTATTATCAAACAATTCACGACAGCAAACTAAAAGTATGGCTTCAATTTCCAGCAAAAAAAGGCTTATAATCACTGACAAAATAAAAAGCATTCCATTATTCACCACATCGCTAGGTGTGCAAGTCCACCTTCCCACCATCTTTCCTGTCTTTTTTTTTTTTAACACCAGCAGTAACTTCACCTAAGAAGAATTCACTCTGTCTGTGGAATAATCCATATCGCAAGCGGGGGATTTACAGTATGCCTCTACTTCACTCCTTTTAATAAACACCCAATACACCATTTCTCCATGGAAAATAAGACAATCTGAACTTTTCACTTTCTCTTTGAGAGGATGTGAACGGTTCTTTTTGGCTTAGTTTATGGTGTGATTTGTGAACGAACAGACAAAACATCCCTCCCGGAGTTTTAGTTCAACCTGCAGAATTTTAGGCAAAATGGCGACATTGTAACGGATGGAGGACGAAAAAAAGGACTGTAATCAAGTACCATGACAAACTTGTCCCATGTTATAGTGTCATTCTCTGGGAAGGTAGGTTTGAAGCTTACAAACGTCTTCCCTTGCCGGATGTGTGTTTAACCGTGTTGAGAGATGAGTGCGCGATGGGTAGAGTGGCTTGAGTCCTTGCATGGGCACGAGAGCTTTTATACACGGGCATCAGGTATGTCAACATCGTGCCAGTCACGAATCGCGCAAGCTAACATTTCACCCCTCCGTTGTCATATATGCTATCGCTCTGAATAGTATTGCATTTGGGGAAAAGTTGGACGCTCATCTGCCATCTGTGCGCACTTGCGCGGTTTCTAGTTTCCCCCTGAAAAACACTTTATACAGACTTTTACAAGATGGGTGTCAGAATCGATCCAAAGCGGTGTCAGTCACTGGATGAGACGATCCGTTTTTCCGTGTCAGTGGGGAGTTTGTGTCGCGGCCTCTAGTCTCGGGTTTGACACTTGAAGAACGCAGACGCGTTTAGACGCACGTCTTGAAGGCGCTCGGCGCGACCTTGATTGGAGGGAATCTGTGCGCAACGCGTTTGCGCACCGCGGCAAACAAACATCCCGCCAGTCTATTGCTTTCTCTTGTAAACCACAGTCGATCATTTTGAATGGTGCTTAAAAATAGGCCCTATATGAAAAATTCTTGCATGCCCCCAGAACTTTTAATAGCTGTAAATGCACATTTTATAGCTTTATAAAATGAAATAGCATCATATCTGTGTCTGACCTATGACCATATGGCCCTTCTAACACATAATTTTGATAAATCCTGCTTTACATCCGTTGGTCAATTTATCAGATGCACAAACTTTTTGCTGCATGACAACTTTGAGTGCTAAAGTAAAATCCTGATTTACCCTTTTTTCTGCTCAAGCTCTTTGTCAAGATTCAAGATTTATTTACTCACTAGTCAAATCTTTGACTTGCAAGTATGTGACTTGTCAGCCATAACTCACAGACTGTCTATCTACACTTAAAATGTCACCTTTGATTTTTTTTTTTTATTAAAAACTATAAATAACTGAATAAATTAGTATCATGACAAATATCATGCTACTGGAATTCTATATATCAGCACGGCTGTATGCATGAGGTTTCAGAAATGACACGATTGCTGATATTCAGTAGAACAGCACAGCTGTAAATGTGATGTTTATATTATTCATTAAAATTTTATAAAATCATTAAGTATCAGGTAACTTATGCTTCAGACCAAAAAAAGTTAGCTTGTATATTTCTTCTCCATTAACAAAAATAGTAGCCTACCAAAAAAGAGCCAAAGCAACAAGCAACTACACTAGTGATAGAAACAAGCAATGCAGTGAGAAAAAAATGACTCCTTGCTCACAAAACTACAATCTCCACTCTGCACCACTCACATTATAGTCTTGACAACAGGGAACACATACAAGCAGAGTGAAATGTCCCTGTGCTGTTATACTGTGTATCATACTTTGAACTCTGATTGTCCAGTCAGATTAGAGGACTGGAACTACCTGTTGTTTATACTGTTATTAAATAACAAGGACAGTTTGGCTTGTTTGGAAATATAACCCAGGTTGTTTCTTTGTTTGTGTTTCTGTGGACTGTTATTACAAATGTGTGACTGCATAATTTTCTTCTAGTTTTTATTTTCATATACTGTAAGTACCCTTCTTATAGTTTCTTATCATTAGTTCTTTGCAACTCTTTGTTTTTCCATTCTTAATGATCCAAGCATAGTTTTACAATGAAGCTGTTCTTACACACAATTTTGCATACAATGATCATACAGATATTGTTTGCTTAGTAAACATAGACGCTGGCCAAGGAAACACAAAAATATCTACCTTTTCTATTAGTGCTTACAAATAAAGCAGAGGGCAGATATTTTAGGTTTTATCATTGAGGTGAAGCATAATTACAGTGTTAGTTTAACAGATTTCAACAGATTTCATGGTCATTTCCACTTCACAATCATTAGATATCTATTAGAAGTATCTCCAATTATAACTCTTGATCATTTTAGACAATAAAATAAAAAAAAAGCTTTTTTGCAGTGCTTAGTCTGGATAAGTAAGGGATAACGGCTGTTTTACTGCCCACTTATTGCACAGCGACTTAAATACTGAATTGAGTTATGTTTTTAGTTTACTTATGGAAACTATGCAGATGTCAAACACAAGAACACAAATGACAAGAGTAGTTTATTCCCAAATTATAAAGTGTTGCCATGGACAACAGTCATTATTTAGAATGATTTCACTGCTGGATCTAGCGACTGACCAGTCAGAAGCAAGAATTTCAGAGAGCTTGTAATATTATAATGCACACTTCATTTACCCCCTGAAAGAACCCACAGAGCTTTTTTCAGAGGTCATGACAGAGTCTCGCCTCAGTCCATGCGTATTTGATAATCATCATCTTAATATAATGTAAACAGCAGTCTTAACAGAGATTTAGGGGGTGAAAATCCAATTACTTAAGATAATTGAGGAGGGTCAAGACTGGGAATAGGGCTCAGGCACACGCAACCTTGCAACCTGCATGTCCGCAAATGCATAATCAAATCCTGTAAAGACAGATTACATAGCAAGACTCTAAGCCAATTTCAAAACAAATTGATTATGTGTCACTCAGCAAGGTCAAATATTTGCACTGAGACGCATTTCTAGAATGTGCAGAATGATAAAAATTGGTCCCATCTTCCCTGTTTTTGCTGGGCTCCCAGTTCGCAGTGTTCTAAATGAAGACACAGGGGACTGTTTTAATGGAAGTACACTGGCCTGAATTAGCAAGCCAGCACTACTGCAGCTGGGCCGGAGAGAT
>JAFVLL020030944.1:78700-155964 GCA_021397915.2 Tor tambroides
GTTGCGGGCGCAGACCTGGGAAAACATGATTTTCACGTTGGTCTGAATGAAAATGCAAATTCATTCTTTGCCACTAGGTGCCACTTTTGGAGCGTTAAAAATAGCTGTTTCCCCAGTAACGCTGTACACAAAGCAGCACTCCCCTCACAAACACTGCTTTAAATGAAATCGACCAATTGGACCAATCACCGCAGATTAGCGTCACGCAAATGAGGGGTTTGGAAAAATGAATCATTGAGCGAATCGTTTGGGAGTCGTTGAGCAAATAAGGTAAAAATAAATGCATATTATAAGAAAATGAAAGTGTTTTTTTTTTGGACCTTGTATACATGTCAACCTGTTCTTGGAGACTCCCAAAACCAAAATATGAACCTTTCATAACCCATTTTAGGGGCACTTTAATATCATAATGGAACACAAAAAATCATTCAAAGAAAGAAACTGAATAGCTCAAGTTTGTCCAAAAACAAAACAAATCTTTAGTTTTTGTTTTGTTTTTAGATGAAAAGAAAATGTTATTGCACTTGATGGTTACACTACATGACATTTAAACTTTTGAGTTTAGTAGAAAAGTTTATCAAAACCCACATGAATACAAAGAGTACTTTTTCTAAGAACTTGGCACATTTTCAACTATATTTTGAAAAGATTTTTTCTTCTCTTTATTTTTCATTGACCCTGCAACCAGGTTTCTACATCTCTGGCCCTCAAAGTTGGCTGCACATTTTTACAGTTGAATAATGGCTTTATAAGGCTGGTTGTCTGTGGATAAGCCCTGCCAACCCTTGTTTTCTGGTTCCAGCACTTGGAGGTCCAAAGAGGCAGATGGGAGTCCTGGAGTCTGAGCAGAAAGCTGGTTTTGGCTGCTTTGTATACATCACCCAGCCCTAAAACAAAAGCCCTGAAATCCAAACATCTCATTGTAAAACACAATCCCTGTGACGCCATTGCCAATTTACCGCCAGTCGTGAAAGAGCCTGAAGGGGGACATGGGTGGATACTTGTATATCAGAATCATCTTGAAACAAATATTGTTCTTGTCTGAAGGAGGCCAGAACAGTTGGCGTATGTTGTACTTTCATTGCTGGTGATCAGCATGGGATATTGGTATCTTCAATACACTTATAGCATTCTTGGTCAAGCAACTTCACGGCCAAGCTTTGTTGCAACAAGATGTTTAACCAAAAAAAAAAAGTTCTTGGGTCGGTTGTACCAGCTATGCGTAAGTTACTTGTTAGCCTGGTCATCGGATGCCCATTTTCCACAAGTTGATATGATTTATTAGGGACTTAATGAAAAGTCTTTAACATACTTTGGTTAAAATTTCTCAGTGGTAGTGTAAAACAACACCCTTTTTACCCTGTCAAAACAGCTCTGTTCATTTGCGAGCCATTTCGTTGCATGTCCCTTTAAATGCTAATGAGCTCTGCTCCCTTCCGTGGGGTGACAAGCAGTTCTCTGAGAGATGCTAAACTTTAGCCGCATTCATCGTGAAACTTGCTGACTAGCACATTATTAGGAAAGCCGATTTGTAAAGATTCATAAAAAAAAACCTTCTTCTGTATGCTGCTGCTGAATGATTCGCGCGAACAAAGATGCATTTAGGTAGATTGTTGGATTCTGAAGGGTGCATTCCCTTCAGAAACAAACGTAATCCACTGTGTCTTCAGTGGCTCAGATGTTGGGAGTAAATGATGATTGCTGTGTTCATTATTACATCCAACAACAAAACACCTCAATCGCTTAGGAGACATTCTTGTCTACATCTGCTCCAGCGTCAAAACAGTTGCGGACTGTTGAAAGCTCACTCAGGGCGGGTCTGTGCTAAAACACTAGTGTCAATCAACAATCGTGGGAGGGGCCTGTGCAGAACTGCGTCATTCTGCCAAGAATCTGTGAACAGCTTGATATGAGAAAGGGGTTTGGATTTATCGGGATTTAAAAAAAAAAACACTGGGTGGATTTTTATCATTATAGGGTGGTTATGTGCACACACTGCCAAAACACATTTTCTGAAACATCTGAAAGTGAATTTTGCATCCAATGACACATTTAACCTAAAGGAGCACTTTGCGCCATTAACTATGCTGAACTTCGTTAATGTCATATTATGCAACTGCATATTAATTTATGGAGAGCTTGGAACCTAATAGCTACGTTCTGCCTTAACAAATGGTGTAACTAAGGTGCAGAGTTAGTTCTAAACTAGCATACGGACAGCTGATGCAACCCTACTCTGGTAAACAAGAAGGCTACTATGATCCACAGACTAGACCAGCATCAAACCAGCACTAATCAGCCTGGAAATTCTTTCTGGTTTAAGCTGTGATCTTCAGCAGGGTCTTGTTAAATTGGGGACTGTGTTCGATCTGGCAGATGTTTATGAAATGATGGCGCAACATTTTAAAAAGTTTGGCTGTTGTAAATTTGTTGCTCTTTCTGTATTTGCCAAGTGGCTGTTTTCCTGATTTTTATTGCCTTGGGAGGTTAGCAAAAACAGTTTCCCTCTCCCTCTGATTTTTAATTGAAACCATTACGGGACCAATATTGGTTTTGCGATGGAGGTTGATCTGCAGGAACGCTCTTCTGTGGCGCTTGCAGACAGATGGTGTTGTTTGTTCCACGGCAGTCTCTCTCTCCAGTTTACAGGAACACAACCGTGGAATTTTGCCAGGAACTTGGTTAGCTTTCTGGAGTGAGCGGAACAAATCACCCACAAATTTATGTACCGCCTTCATCTCTTCAGCACATCATGGCACGTTTTTTTTTTTTTTTTTCCTGAAGCTCACATCGCATCTCTCTCACGTCTGTTTCATCAACTACTACAGATATTTGTGCTTTCTCAAGAAAAGGGCGTTTCATAATGAGATTAGTGTGCGCTTATAATTAATAAACCATTTGGCACGCCATCTTTTCTTATTCTCAGCATATGGTTTTATTATGTAAATGTTGATAGGCAGAAGGTGCAGGAAATCCAGTGAAATATCCTTTTAGGAAGCATGTAGGGTACTAGGTGGAGGACACAGGTGTCATTCTGAGGACACAGGTGTGAAGGAAACTGTGCAAATGCTGACTTCTTTGGCCGAGGCGTAAATGTAGGTAGCATTACAAAACCAGTGTAAAAACCATGGCAGCAGTGGGGTGTAAAATTTCATAACCCAATTTTTCAAAACTTTGGATCAGCAAATGCCAGATGTCAGGCTGTTCTTGCTTTCTCAGCAGAAGCAGATAAAACATTTTGGTTTGGCTGGATGATGTGATATTTAGTTGGGCTGTGTAAGACTCAGCAGCTCTATTGGACATTTCTGAATCCGTCAGGTTACCTCACAGGGTCTTTCAGAGTTCCTATGAGCCTCAACACAAACTCAGACAGAGTTAGACTCCTGAGAGCAGAGCATGGACATTAGCTCATATCGCTGAGCTAACCCAGGGCTAAGCTCCAGTCTGGACCTGTTTACCGACAGATAAGGCATAAACAGGAAGATTTATGCAGGGCTAAGCCTGCTGAAATGTTCCAGACGGGTTCTTGTGAGAGTGAGAAGAGCAGGACTGAGAAGCAGCGACACTCAAGACACTGAGGGAAACGTCATTCTTCTCAAATCAGACTCTGCTCCAATACAGACATTTTTAGTCTTTTTGTATCTTTATTGGATAGATACAGTGCAAAGCTGAGCAGTGTCACTCAACGGGTCATATTCACTACTAATGGCCTACAAATGTTCTTACTTATAGTAACAGAAAAGTTTCTCATGCTAAAATTTCTTGGTTCTTACCCTTTAATTGAGATGTTTTTGATTTTAATTTTGATTTCTAAGTAAGGCACCATGTTAACAGTTTGTGATTTGGATTCATCCAAACCATCTCCGTTTAAGGACTTTCTGCATAATCACTCCTGAGAACATTTAATATATTATTTTTTTTAAATGTTTAAATTAATATATTTTGTATGCTTTACTTATATTTTTTATTATTTTTTTTAATATAAATTAACATTTTATTTAATAATTGTATTATTTAAATTAAAAGCAGAAGTTACCTTTGAGAGGCTCTGATGAAAAAGGCTTATAGGAATAACAAATAGAACCATAATCTAATAGACTGAATTCTGTTTTTTTCTTATTTACCCTGGATCCTGTTTCATAAAGATACAGAAATAAGAACTGACTTTTGGGATTGGGATGAGGGTTTACAGCCTGAGGTAACTGCCTCCCACAGAGAGATTCTGCTGTTAGCACACACCACTAATTATGCTCAATAAAGGTGAGCTGCAGCTTTCAGCACACTCTAACCTCACTTTACTGACACTTACCACATCACTCATGAGACGCACTGTTGAAAATAAACCCACCTTTTAATTGCTGTTTTATTTTTGTTTACAAAAGTCTATATACATAAATTCACAGTTACCCTGTGTTTTTACTTACCTCTCGCTCTGAAGTCATTACTACTAAAGATATTTTTTTCGAAATGTACATTGTGCGTCCTTCTCAGGTACAGTATTTAAACTAATCATCTCCCAAATTAAAGCTTTGATGGCATTCATACAACTTGTACTTTTGATTGCCATACTAAAAGTTAGACACATGTTGTATTTATGTCATAATCGTTTAAAAGCATGTCTGTCCATCTGTATGCTGGCATTGAGTTTGATGGGTTTGGAAGGGATGAAGATGGTTTTGGGTTGGGGGTCAGGGATCTGGCTGAATTCCAGAGTGGGTTTATTGCTTTCATATTCCCTTTTGGAATTCTTGAGGTTTGAAACTCTTCCCAAAGCCTGGAGCTAATTTAGTTTTAGGCTTTTGCTTCTAATTCCTCGAGACTAATTACAGCCCTATTCCCGCAATTAAATCGATAAACTCCTCAGTTGGGCTTGCCAGCAGAAACCCCAACCCCTCTCCTCTCCTCTCCTCTCCTCTCCTCTCCTCTCCTCTCCTCTCCTCATGCCTTTCAAGGAATTTTTCAAGTAAATTAAATCAACAGCATTTGTACTGTAGGTAGTGTTTATTATCACAAAAAATTATTTTCGATTGTCCCTCTATGAAAATGAATGAACAAATAAATAAATAAATAAATAAATATAAATAAATAAATAAATAAATAAATAAATAAATAAATAACAATGCAAACAGATCTGAGGTACTTTCAATTGAAGTAAATGTGGCCAAATAGTAAAAAAATATAATATTCACTGTATCAATTGTATAGCCACAAAATGTAAACAATATGCACGTTAACATGATGGCATTAGTGTGAAAAATTAGTGTTTTTATATATATATATATATATATATATATATATATATATATATATATATATATATATATATATATATATATTATTTTTATTTTATTTTTTTTATTTTTTATTTTTTTTCTGTGTAAAGTTTAGGGTCAAGTTTTTTTTTAAAAGAAATGTATTATTTAATCATTGCATTAATGCATTAAATTGATCAAAAGACAAATAAAAGACATAAAGAAAATATTTATATTTCAAATAAATGCTGTTCTTTAAACTTTCTATTAATCAAAAAATCCTGAAAAATTCTGGGTTTCCAAAAAAATAAATAAATAAAAAAGATAAATAAATAAAATAATAAAATAAAATAGAAAAGCAGCACATAATAAGTAAAATAATTCATTTTTCTTGAGCACGAAAATTCAGCTTTGCCATCACATGAATAAATTACATTTTAAAATGTATTAAATTATTTTTTAAAATAATTATTTTATTTAAAAACTAAATTTTAAAATAATAAAAATATATATAAAAAATAAAATTCTAGTAATACAAACATAAAAATGATTATTTACAAAATATTAAAAAAATAAAATTCTAATAAAAAAAAAATAACATGTTGAAATTGTTATTATGTTGTTTTTATTATAAACAACATTAGGCCACAAATTCTATTGACTGAACTTAATGTATTGAACCCTAAATATTCCTTTAAAAGGAAAACTGCACAGTTCTACACACAGTTTACAGTACAGAGGAACCCTAAAAATAACCTTCAACCGAGTCCTGAATTCTTCAACGGCCTCTGTGCCTTTCTCATGCTTTTTTTCTTTCTCTTTTTGAAATTTATCACTTCTGGCAAGGATGGGGTGTTTGCCTGGGGAGCCGTCCAGAGGTCGAGCAGATGTTCCTCCTGGTACTGGGTCATGCACCGGGACAGACCTCAGCTCCTTCAGCACATCATATACCTCTCTTTATCTCTCCACCTCTCCCTTACTACACCTCTTCTATCTGTCACCGCACAATAGTACACAGGACCCTGGCTGTAGTTCAGATTGGCTGTCTGGCTCTCTGTGCAGCTCGTATGGGGTCCATCAAAGCTGTGGTGTGATATAATGGTTTAATTGGGTTTGCCAGCACGGGGCCGGCTGAGCGCAGAAAGAACACCTTTGGGAGAATGAGAGAGAGAGAGAGAAATGAGTGGAAAAAAACCTCACAAGCATGGAAATGTAATGAGTCTGGGCTGTCTAGACCTTGTGCTTGGCTGTGTGGAGCTGTACGGCGAGTTTTTCAACATATGTGAATATTTATCTCTGAAATGAAGCATGTGGACCCAAGGTCCATTTGGAGCCAAAAGGGAGGACTTTCGGAGCAAAGCCCGCCCTAGTCAAGCAAGATGACATGCAGAGAAACTCACAACACAATGCTTCATACATTTACAAGAGCTTATGCACAACTATTAAATTAAACTTAAACACACACCTTTTCTTACCTAGCTCTTACCTTTTTTACCTACTTTGATCTTTTGCTCACATTAAACTCTCTGTAATTGCTATAATTTGCATCTCATTCTTTAAACATAGCATTTGAAAGAAATCAAGCACGTAACAGATAGTTAGAGTATCCTGGATGAAAGTTTAGCTGGCAGAATTACACAGCGGTGCTTATGCTGACAGGACTCCTCAGTTGTGAGCTGCTGTGACAGCTGTGAAGTGTACATACTCTGTTATTCTTCCTGTCCATTACTACACTAACACTGCTCTCGCTTGCTTTCTGTCTAACTATGTTTACATGTAGAATGACGATCTTTTTAATAATCAAAATGATAGCTCAAATACAACGAAAAGTACTAAAATGAAAGCACAGTTAAAAAAGTAAACTGATCTCTGTCTAAAATGAAAGTTTTATCGTAATGCATAGAAAATGCATATTTGGAAGGTGCATATTTTAAATGATTAGTTATGCTGAAGAATAATTGGCATGTAAACCTTTAAATTTAATAGTTTTCACCTTGCATACATACATAGTGCAGTGATTTTATACATATCAAAATTCAACATTACTGCATTTTCTGCAGGGGCTGTGTTTTCTTTATTAAAGTCACAAAAATGAATTCCTATATTGAACTCCTTATCCTATAATTCTCAAACTGTAAATTACAGCATGACATCTCTCTCTCCCACCAATCTTTGCTACATACTTTTTTTCCATGTCTAGTTATAGATGGAAAAAATCATTTTGAGAGTTCAAATTCTCGAAAAGTTACTATTGTTTTTCTCGTGACTAACTTCTTTAGTCAGCTGGTTGCATTTCCCAGCATAAATGCTGCTCTTCGCATGCACAAAAATGTTTTTGTAATACATGTGATGCACATCTGTACATATAAACAGTATGTTTGCAATCTGCAGTCAGATTTAATTTATTCACATGGACAAAAGGTCTGCTAAACATTAAGCTCATATTTGAAATGTAATACCAGTATACTTTAACTAATTAATAGGATTGAATGAATATTAAAAAAAATGGAAATGAAAGAGTGCATTGTGCGATAGTGTTTTGTGCAGCGTTATCTATGTGTATACTGCATATTTTGGCAAATGTAGTATTCTGTGCACATTTGCAGAGTCTAAATGCTGCGTACTGCTTGACATGAAGTATTTGATCCCCTTAAAGTCTGACTTTGATGGTGTGCGTGTGTGAAAGTGTGTACATATGTTATCTATAAGGCTAATCTCAGCCGTGTGCCGTCTATCCAAAGAACCTCCTGCCCATCTCCTCTGATGCACAGCAGTGTGTTATATAAACAGTGGAAAGCAGACACCTTATTGTGTAAGAGGACCATGTGTGAAAATATGGAGCACACATTCAAAGGTTTCAAAAAACCATCAGGGCAGAGTGTTAACGATGTGTTTTGGCAAAGATCGCGTGGAAGGTTTCATTTTGGAAAGGCCTGATATGATACTCTTTTTCCTTTCCTCTCGTAATCTGTAGTTTTGCCCTGAAATTTTATTACTTCAGACCTTCTCGCTGTAAAATGGGATGTGCATATCAATACAGCTTTGAGTTTTATGGGCCTGTCTTCATCAACAGAGAGATCTTTGTGTCTTGAACTGTCAAGGGGAAAAAACACTCCACAAGTTAACAAAAGGGGTTTGTATTGTACGTTGGGGTGGCTCAGGCAGCAAAAACCTGACAATTTCTCTTTGTAATACAATTGTTAAAAATTTCCATTACTAATTCAGAAGCTACTGTGTCAAAGTGATGTGGAACTGGCGGTTATTAAACCTGGAACTACTACATATAGTTATTGAAAATTGATCAATCAAGCAATCAGAACCAAGAATTTAACAACGCTGCTTTAAATGTGTTAACGGCTTTATTTTGTTGGTTTCTTAGGTTGCAGAGGGATCTGAAGTGCACTTTGAGGCAGGAAATTTCTCTGAGTCGTGTGAGGTGAAGGTGGAAAATCTTCCTCATGGCAATGAGCACCTGCTTTCTTGGGCCCATCAACGCTATCTTGCAGTTACCTCTTTCAGCGAGCTCAAGATGGCCCATGACGTCTACATCAAGGTTGGAGAGGGTATGTAAATCTGAGCACACACAACATAAAGTAATTAGTACATTTATTTTGCTTTAAGAATGTTTTTACTTGAAAATCAAACTGATTACTTCAAATCAAATACTGATTAAGATTAGTGTTTTTAGCTGCCTTTGAACTTCAATCATAGCCCAGCACATGTTAATTCACTCTCAATGGTGCCTATTGACTGTGTTTTGTAACCAAACCCATGGCTAATAATACAAATCCCAAAGAAGCCACCTCAAGTCATTCTGATTTCCACTGGGCAACGTTCAGTTTCATTTAAAAGCAACATGGCAAAATCTGTGGGCTTTTTAAATGGCAGATTTTCTCTTTGCCTCATTTGTAATCAGTTGATTTGCTTGCGTGTCACTCCCTTCTTTTCTGTCAGACTCGTAAGCAACTGAGTGATGGAGAATTGATGGAAAGGCCAAGTAAACATACAGGAAGAGTTTCAGGCGAAAGCTCTTGACTGCCAGCTTGTGCGTACGGGCCCTTTGCCAAACCTGAAGCCTTTCACAACAGTCCTTTTAAAAAGAGAAGGATGAGGAAGAATAGCAGACCAAGAGGAAAAAGGGAATGTGCAGAGGGAAAGTTTGGCAGGGAAGGTATAGAACAAGCACAAAAGAAAATAGAGCCCAAAACAGAAAGTCCAAATTTATAGCAGTACCAGGAAGCCCTGCAAGATGGCAAAGTATCTTAGCTATCTGCCCAGTGACATGAGCCGCAGGGGGGAAATTGGCTTGTTCTCAAAGGAAACGGTTTGGGGGAATTTAACTTGAAACTGACTGTTGGACTTTGATATGATGTTTGAGTCAGACATGGCTGCCACATTCAAATAGATTTTGTTGTTTACTTGTTGAGGGCATGAAAGAGAGAAAGTAGAAACAGATACTTGCAAAATACACGCCATTAGCGCAGGGAGCCGCAGGACTTGTTTGAAGAAAGAAAAAAAGGACAGATCCGGCTGTGTGTTTCACCCAGGGCTACATCGTGTTTCCCCTGCCGAGTTCTAAGACCAAACCAGCGACACGTCTGACTTCAGCATCTCTCTGCTGTCAGGTTGCCCGGTTAAACTGCTGGTGCTCATTTTTCAGTCCGTAAAAGAACATAAGATTCAAGTACTAGAAAAAAATAATGACTGCATCGTTCAAAGTACACTTTCCAGTCGCTGAGCCTGTTTCGGTCAGGCCCGTAAAACATTTGGCCCCATGTCATTTTGAGTTTGTGGTTTGGCAGCGACTCAAAAGGCTGTGTTTACCTCTACAGGAGAGTTCTGGCCTTCTACTCTATCTCTACCCTTTGTAGCTCAGCATGAGAGCGGACATGCTTCCGATCTGTTTGCTGCAGAGAACAGGCAACCCTCTTTCCCCCAGTACCTCAAAGAGCCAGGAAGAGCCGAGAGTATGAGATGCCAGCCTTTTCATGATGAGTTCACACTCATCACCCTTGCGCTTTGTCCAAAAGCGTAATGGCCAAATAAGGAAGCATCTGTCTTCTGTTTCTCTGGGGCAAAGAGAAGAGCCATTATCTCTTTTGTGGAGGAGCAAAGAAAGCAGTGTTCAAGAGCGGAGAGGATTTCATTTATTTTATTTTATTTCAGAAAATAGTTAAACCTTTTCTGCAACAGGACAAGTCAGGCAGAGTGCTGTGTTTTCATTGATTAATAAGCATTTATAAGGGATTAATCTGCCAATATTTGGCCATTTTCGAGAATATCGTCATCGTTGTTTTAATTAAATGTTGAAAATATTATTTTTATTTATTATTATTCATTTTAGCATGTTTATGTACAATACATTTTTGGATCAAAGTTTTGAATCAGTAAAATTTTAATTAATTAATTAATTTTTGTATTTGTTTGTTTGAAAGAAATTAATACTTTTATTCAGAAAGGATGCATCAAACTGATTAAAAGTGACCGTAAGGTCTTCGTAATTTTTTTGAAAGATTTTTTTTATTTGAAAATAAATGCAATTTCGGTTTAAAATAAATGCTGTGCTTTTGGAATTTTTGGAATCCTTCTTTCTTGAATAATAAATAGCACAACAGTTTACAACTGAGCAAAATATTTTCAAATTAAATATATGTTAAATATTTTTTAATAATAAATTAATAATAAAACAGAAAACTGTTTACATTTTACAAAATGTTAGAAAACCGTTTAAATTGTAATAATATTTTACAGTATATTTTTATCATTAAAAATATCCCACTGACCCCCAAACCTTTGAACAGTATTGTATATATTTATTGTATATATATTTTGATATGATATCGGCATTTGGCCAACCTGCTTTTAAGACATGGGCATTTGCCAGTGGCCATTGAATATAGTTTGACCACTATGAAAAAACCCACAAACTTCACTCCGCTTCCATTCCTGCTCTTGTGCTGTGGTCTGGCACACAGCAAATACAGACAAGCCAAGTGATACAAACAGTGAAATGTTCCAGTGCTATTATACTAAATATAAGCTTATAGGACTGTAACTAACTGTTGGTAATGTGGTGAATGTGTCAAACATGTCTGGATTCTCAAAATTTCTAGCCCTTAGCCTAAACGTATCTCATATTTGTTTCAGACCCAGTCTTCTCAGAGACCTGTAAGATCGATAACAAGTTCCTGTCTCTAAACTACCTGGCAAGCTACATCCAGCCCCAGCCATCCACAGGGTGTGTTCTCTCAGGTCCTGATCATGACCAGGAGGTTCACATCATTGAGCTCCAGGCACCAAACTCCAGCAGGTGAGGAGAAGACTGTTGAACTACATTCCTTTTTGTTCTCCTGTGTTTCAAAAATATCCAAACATTTGTTTTTTTCTTAAATCTTATGTCAGGAGTAAACTAAGAAGTTTCTGTAATACAGCTCCTGCAGAGTTCAGGTTATTCTTAGAAATTGTAATTACAACAACAAAATCACTGTCTTTAGCACTTTCATATTATTTTCTTAGATTTTTAGTGCTTGCACAACAAAATGAAAAGCAAAGAATATGCGTTTTGTTCGCATTAAATACTTAATGTACACTACCATTTAAAAATTTGGGGTCATTATTATTGTCTGAAAGAAATTAACGCTTTTATTCAGCAAAGATGCATTAAATTGAGTGATGGAAAAGTAAATACTTTTACATTGGTCCAAAAAAAAAATAATTTTTTTTAATTTAAATTAAATGGTTCTTTTAAACTTTCTATTCATCAAAACATCCTGAAAAAAAATGGTGAAAAATGCAGCTTTGCCATCACAGAAATAAATACAGTTATTTGGGTTATTTAAAAACAATTGTAATAATATTTCACAATATTACTGTTTTTATTGCATTTTTGATCAGGTAAATGCAGCCCTGGTGAGCATAAAAGACATCTTTCGAAAACATGAACAAAAATCTTACTTACCCCTAACTTTTGAACGGTAGCAAATATGATTTAATCTGCTGTTGAAAGACACCTGAAGGCCTTTCCAGACATCCATTTCACATAAAAGAAGTACATACTATAGTATACTTTAGTATACCATGGTGTGCATGTGGGTGCTCATGGGTGGGTGTGTTTGCGTTCGTGAGTAAATGTGCATGCATGTCGCTTTGTATTTGTCGTTTTAGGCTGTCATTGTGTTTCCTCCGGTTCTGTAAAGTTTATTTGGAAATAGGCGGGAACTAGGGTATTATTGATTTTGGAAAACTCTGCCGGGTAGGACTCTCTCCGCCCACGCCAGTATCACTCACTATTGCCTAATAGTGACTCAAAAATGAAAAACGGATCTAAAGATATGCAAGCATCATGATGGATCCCAGCATTGCGTTATGTGGTCTGTTTCACATGTGTCCAGCTTTGTTTTCTAGGAAGCGGTCCAGATTTTTAATCAATTGGCGAGACACAGAAAACATGTTAAAACTGAAGTTTAATTTTTCCAAGATTCTTATGGCCTTCCTTCCATTCCCTCTCTCTGTCTCTCTCTCTCTCTCTCTCTCTCTCTCTCTCTCTCTCTCTCTCTCTCTCTCTCTGAGTAGTGCATTCCAGGTGGATGTGATTGTGGATTTAAGGCCGCTGGATGGTGACGCCCCACTCCATCGTGACGTTGTGTTGCTTCTGAAATGTGAGAAGTCAGTGAATTGGGTAATCAAAGCCCACAGCATCATCGGCAAACTGGACATTGTGGTATGATTTCTCAATTATTGGCTACATGCAAAATATGTAATGTAAATGCAAAGACAGCAAATCCCTCATGACTATTTTTTTTCCAGTGTCCAGTTTCTTTACATTCTAATTTATAATGTTTAAAGGAAGTTTTGATATTTTTACTGGAAACTAATACAAATATATTGGTTACAGATTGTATTTGTATTGTATTGGTTACAGATTGATCAAAATACAGCCAAAAGCAGTGTGAAATATTATTACAATTAAAAAAAAAGATTTCTATTTAAATATATTTAACAGTATGATTTAATTACTGTGATAGCAAAGCTGTATACAGTAGAATATGGTTTTGTTGCTTAATGAAGTCTAAAAAAAACAATTTTTTTCAGGGTTGTAACATTGTCTTTATTGTTCAAAAAATCTTAGTGATCTAAAACTTTAGTAGTAGTGTATATAATTTTTTTTTTAATTTATATTTTGTAAATAAACTATATATAATTCTTTCTCTTCAAACTGTGTCAAAAGTTTGAGCAAAAGATAGCAAGTTGATCCAATGAACTGTGTGATCTGGAGGCCTGTCATGAAATGGAGTAATAACAGAAGGAGGAGTGTAGTGAGTTTTTCTTCAGCCAAAGCCTTTGGAGTGTTTTTATTGTAGTGTTGGCCTGGCTCTTCAGAATATGAATTATGGGAGCGTCTGGCTGCTGGTTTCAGATAGCGCAGCTCAAGACTCACACAACTGAAACTGTCACGGCACTCTTGGAAAGCGATTGCACACACTGTGTAATTTAATGCTAAATATTTGTGCGTTTTTATGTGCTGCTTAGGAGAAAAATCCGCAGTGTCATTACGACAAGTCACATTACTTTTAAGAGTTTTAAGGTGTTTATATGATAATTTATGGATGTGTTTCTGAACTGGAAAAGAGTAATGTAGAGAAAAGTACTTTATATACAAGTACAGTGTGATTCTTTCACATACTGATCTCTTATTGAATATACAAAGACAGAAACCAAAACAGTACAGTAGACGACAGCAGTTTTTATATAAGAATATTTATATTTTTAAATAGCAGCAGTTGAAGTTAAAGAAATTGAGACATGCTCCAAGACTCAATAATTAACAAATCACAGAATTTCAGAATTAAACTACTGGGGTACAGTGTTCCTATATTATACTATGGTAGTCTGGCATTGGCAGTCAAAGAGTCACAAAGTTCATTAGAGAATTTTTATGTGAATGTCTAAGATAGTGTGAAAAGCATCTGTCTCCATGAATTTGTTTGATTGAACATGTCTGTGTCCAAGTGAATCAGTTACAGTGTTTTAGAGCATGGGAGAATGTAAGTTATGCATGTGATACGATCCACAGCCTTGTAAAATCAAAGCCCTGCTACTGTTGGCAGATTGGCTCAAGCTCATTGTCCAGCCTGGTGAGGCGTTTGTGGGAAACACGGCTGGGAATGAGGACCATCTGCCCTTCACACCCAACAGAGAACAAAGAGAAGCTAACATATAATTCCTATGTAATTTGACGCATCTCAAACCACAATCAAATTGAACTTGGTAAATCGGTCATAGATCAATAGCAGCATGACTCACTTTGTCGAAACTAAATCCATTGCGTTCATCCTTTTTTTTTTTTTTTATCTAATATTGGAAACACAATTATTGACAGCTTGAATATTATCCATTTTCCAAGCCTTTAATCTCAACAAAAATCAAGCCAAATTCTTTTTTTTTTCTTGTTTTTGAAAAATGTATACACTATTTTCTGTTTTTCCCGTTCAGTATTAAATCAAAAAATGATTGAACAGAACATACAGCTTAAGATTACTTAATGTGGGGGATATTCAACATAAAAAAAAGGAATTAAGAATTAGTTCTGATGGTAAATTTACACTGAAAATGTAAGCATTGTGTGGCATTTGAGCACTGACGTGTTTTTTTTCTTCTATCACCAAGAGTCAGTCTTACCGTTCTTGCAATTTGATTTAAAACATGCATTATGTTACAATTCCTTTTCTGGCCAACATTTCTTTACTTCTATTTGAGGCTTATCGAATGTTAATTTTGGACCATAAGATAAGGTATTAGATTAGAATATGTTAATGAAAACAAGAACAACTTTGGCTTATTGTTTAAGAGTTGTGAAATGTGTCTCAGAAAAACAAATTTGGAGTGGAACAGGACTCAGTGAATGAACACTTCTGGCTGTATTCCTTTTCGTGTCTGCATGTGAAGTGAATGTGTGTTATTTTGTTCTTCCCCTCTGTCCTTCTCAGACGTCAGATACCGTCAGCCTGAGTGAAGACACAGAAAGGCTGATGCAGGTGTCAAAGACGGTGAAACAGAAGCTGCCCGCAGGATCTCAGGCTCTCATCCAGTGGGCAGAGGAAAATGGATTCAAACCCGTCACTTCCTACACCAGCACCCCTGTTGCCAACCACTTCAAATTACGCCTCAGAGAACAAGGCAAGAGCAGTAACTGAAGATATGAGCAAGAGAATGCTCATTAATTACAAAAAACTATACATTTCTCAAGCTAATGTTAGTTATTTGTTATTTTGTTGGTTGTTACTGTGTTTGCTTTGTGTGTGATTTCCTTGCATTTGCATTAACATCAAGAAGCTATCAGATTGATGTTTCAATCTCAACTGCTGTCACTTCCAGATCTAGGGATCATGGATGAGGGAATGTTCCCACCAGAGTTGTCCATTCTCCGCAATACCAACCCACTTTCTAAGCCCAGCGCCCGGGATTCCCCTGCACGGAACAGGTTCCCGTTTCCCTTCCTGCCATCCACGGACCAGGGCCTGTCTTTCCCACCTCTGACCCCGTCTCTTGAGGAGCGCGATCATCAGGCTGGGGGTCCCGAGGAGCAGCAGGGGGCTTCAAATGTAGGATTCAGTGTGCAGTGTGAGAAGAACAAAATGGTGGTCAGCATTGACAAAGAAACTCTACAGGTAACAGGAAACATAACCTACGCACAAATATTGAGATGTAAGAATGAGTATTGCGGAGTAACTAAGTAACTAAGGGCCAGTTTTACTAAACGGCAAGTTAGCGCGAAAGCACAATTCCAAAACAACGCCGATGGGAGGGGAAATTTCTGTGCGTGATTTACTAACAACATGCAAATTAAAGAACACAGACGCAACATCTCATTTATATATCTACCAACACAACAAATTAGCTTAGTCGTGAATAAAGAAATAAAGAAGCCACAGTACGTTGAAATGAACCGGAGGCCAAAAAATTAAGGTTTGCTAGATGTTTTGATAGAGCTGGTGTTGCGTGACTCAGTTGAGGGTTCAAAGTTGTCTTTTATTTCCTGAAGCAAATGAAAAATAACATGGCTTGGCAAATGATGTTCGGATAATGTGTTCTTCTGGCATTTCAAATAAAATTAGGCTAATGTGTGTAAAAAATCCTCTCCCTTCTACCACGTGCTCTCTGTTCTCTGCGGTGCCTCCTAACAACAATAATTGCAGCCATTTCAAGCGCAAAATAGTTTAAGACATGCTTTTTTAGGGTGTTAAATAATGGCGCTAATGCCAGTAATTTTACAAGTGCAAATGTTAGTAAAATTAATTGCGTGATTCATTTGAATACTCTCCTCCCATAACTTTTGCGTCTGAAAGGGAAACTCCTACAAATGCATATTCAGTACAGTCAGGCGCAAAAATAAATGTGTCCACGCCTTTTCAGTGCTAATTCGTCACTGCGCATCTTTAGTAAATCCTGACAGTACAATTTTAACGCCAAAAGACGGTTTGCACTAGCGCAAGCTGTTAGTAAAACTGGCCCTAAAAGTAGTGGGACTACTACTTAATAAATTTTTTATTAGCTCACATAGATTTTTGTTTTGTAACAATCCCAAGGTCGTTGCTGTCTGATCAGTTTAATGCATTTTTGCTAAATTAAAGTATTAATTTCTTTAAAAAGCAAGCAAACAAACAAAACAAAACCCTGAGCCCCAAATTTTGAAGTGGATGTATTTCTAGTCTTTTGTTGCTTTGTTAGTAGGGTAGCTTGAAATGTAGCTAACTACTTGTTTAAACTTGTAGCTTGAGTGTTATTAAACTACTTTAAACAAACTATAGTTTCAAAGTAGCTTCTCTAACACTGGTAAGAACAATATAAAAATGTTAAAGAAGTGCAGAAATGGTGCGTGAAAGACACCTTGTTTTTCCCTCAAGCTGATGCAGTGTGAATATTCCCAGAATGTGTGGGCCATATGCAGTGATGTCAGAAACCAAAGAGTGGTGTAATAGACCACTTCAGAGGAAGAGAAAACCCTCATTCTGCAATCAAAAGGCTTTTGAGCAGAGTTAGGCCAGCTTGCAAGTCTTGTTTGTCACTGTCAGAAACTGAAACACGCAATGGATTTCAGATTTACACAGCAATACCTTGAGGACTGATAAAAGATATTGTTTGATATGTTGTCAAAGGTTGAGATTTTTTCTGCGAATTCATGTTTTTCTAATGTCCTCACAGGCCAATGGGTTTGGAAAACCCAATATCACTCTTCAGGACTCCCAATGCAAAGCAACCTCCAACACCACCCACTATATACTGGAGACGCCCCTGTCTGGCTGCCAAACCACCAAAATTCCCTCCCACCCCAGCCCAGTGGTCCTTTATATCAATTCAGTGAGTACTAAAGCAAATATACAATCAATAGTATCAGACTGTGAAATCTAGTTCTTGTTTGCGTTGCTTTATCTGATGCATGCGGGTATTCAGCGCCAATGTCCCCTCCAACACACTGTATCTGTTTACTGTGTTTCCTGGTCCTGTAAGTGTGTTTTCACCCAAAAGGGATGATTCACTTCCACACTGATCTTCTGTGATAATTTCAAGCGGAAATTCCTAACAACACTTTTAGCCTTGAACCCATTAAAAAAACTGGGCGACCTCCCAAATATTTATCCTTTACTGTGAACTCAAAACCTCAAGGGCAGTTAAAACGATGTGACTCGTATGGTCAGAGCGCAGTACTGGCTCACAGAGAAAGATCCAGAAAGCATCAAAGGAGGTTGTTGTTGCAATGACAATCCTATGACAAATTGGCAAGTCTTGAGAGAATCAATTTCACCTCCATTAGACAATGTTCACAGGCCTCTTTCACCTTTGAACCCACACACTCTTCTGAGCTCACATAGGGAGGTGATTCTCATACTATAATGTGAATGGATTGCCGTATTTTTTCCGCTGAGAAGAAGTGAGATGGGTTTTTTTTTTGTTCATCTGCCTTGGGAGTCGCATTGCTGAAATTGTGAATTCCCATGTATTAAATCCAGCTTTCTCATCTGTTTCAGCAGACCTTTGGCAAGTATGCATTTCGATTATCTTTGACTGTATATCTGTGCTAAGCAACAGAGTGAAGCAATGTCATTTCGAAGGAGAGTTTTATAGAGGAAATTGTATGATTGTTAGGAAATTGTTGAGTTTACGTTGCCTTATTATTGAGAAGTCATGAACTAAGTGTGTCTGTGATTGACAGATTGTTATTAGCCAATCAGAACAGAAGGATGGAAGCGGCTGGCCCTTTGAATATGAAGATCTGGAGTCAGGAGATGTTGTAATACCAGGAGATCCGGATGTGACAGAAAGAATTTCACCTGAAAACGGACATCGTGCGACTATCTTGGTATGATATTTAAATGTCATGTAGTATTCATAAATGGTACTACAAGATTAGTTCACCCAAAAATTAATATAAAAAAGAATTTTTTGAGTCTTTTTTTCTCCTGCTGCATTTATGTGATGAAAAAATAAGTCAAATTTACAAAATTTAGTCATATTTTCCATGCATATTAGTATTTTCCAACTCTCTTTCTCTGTCCTTAGTTTAACTGCACATACCGTAAAAACCAGGAAACCCCAGTTGACGGTGATATCGGATCTGATGATTTCATTGTAGACTCTCTAGACAATGTTACCTTCAACATGGAACTGTATAACAATCTGTTTCACTACCCAAGCACTCAGTCCTTCCTCACCATCACTGAGAACAGGCCCATCTATGTGGAGGTAAGCATATATATATTTATTCATATACCACAGTATGGTTGAATGCTTGATTCTGATCGATTAAGATCACATTCCTGGCTTGTTGACCCATCACACACACATGCTCTCTAAACACAGAAGTGTTTTAGAGATGAAAGCCTACATATTTTGGCGTCGAAAATTTTGGCGTCGGTAAGCTATTTTAATGTTTTTGAAAAAAGTCTCTTTATGCTCATCAAGGCCACATATTTTATCAGAAATGCATTAAAAACAACAGTAATATTGTGATATTACTTCAGAAATCTGTGCTGATTTGGTGCTGTTATTATCAATGTTGAAAACAGTTCTGCGTAATATCTTTGTGGAAACTGTTATTCAGAATTCTTTAATGAATTGAATAGAAAGTAAAACAAACATTTGCTGTCACTTTTGATTAGTTTAATGCATCCTTGTTAAATAAAAGTATTAATTTCTTTAAAAAAAAAATCTTACTAACCCCAAACATTTGAACAGAAGTGTATATGTGGGGTATAACCGTGGGGCATTACATTGTGTAATACATATATTCTGTAAGTGCGTTATGATGGAAAAGATTCCTTTGGGGTTCAATAAAACCGTTTCCAGTTCTGTAACCACGTTAGGAATCTAATTTAATAAATGAACGAGAAACCATATACACAAATATAGTCACTGCCAAAAGCTCTTGAAATACAAGATCTGCTTTTACCCTTAATGTGTGGTTCTCATTGTGTATGGTTTCATGTTTCTAATACCATAAGCGCCTGGTGTCTGTGTGTCTGATCAGACATTGTCCTGAATTTGTGAGCATGTGTATAGATCTCTCTCTGTCTATCATTGTGAAAGAAGTCAGGAGTCTGCTGTGTGTGTACATTTTGTCTGGTCTGGGCTCATGTCATTTTGTCATTAATCAGTGGGGTTTCAAGAGGGGAAGGCAGACAATATTTGATCTCAGAGTGGAATGCTCAGGTCCCCACTTTGTGTTCATAACTCTCTCTTTTTCAGGGTTATAGTCTTTCATTATATAAGTCCACTGATGTTCCAGTTCATATGCCATATGAAAATAACAGATTAGTGCTGATCGTTGCTTTTGATGTATTGATTTATACCATTCAGTAGATCACAAAGCTTTTAAACAATGTGCAATAAAGTTTTTAATTACTAATTTGTTAAACATTTGTTTTTAATTAGTTTATACCTAAAACAAGTAAAAAAAATGAATTAATAGCTGTTTCCATCCACCTATTTTTATGCATGTTTTGGAATATTGCATTAAAAAAAAACGCTGAGTGGAAACACCAAAGAATGTGCATAAATTCTAAAAAAATGTGCATAAAAAACTTGTGTGCTCAACTGAGTTGGACATTTTTTTTTAATCTGATAAGAAAACATGCGCAAAAACTAGGTGGAAACACATTAACAGAATAAATTCCTTGATGCGCATTAAAAAAAATAATGTGACTTTGGGCTATGACATGGCATAACTGGACTAACCGATCTCGCTGCACAGCATCTGAAATATTGTTTTTGTCATTCTTAAATGCCTAAGCCAAAGTCTGTAGTCAAAGTGGTTTGGTATAATTACCTCCCAGAACTGTCTTTCATGACTGCATTCCCAAACAGCAGGCATCCTACTTCGAAAGCAAGAGAACATGTCTGCATTTATTGTGTTTCATCTGCACGCTCTGAGGCTCAAGTAATTTATGAATGAACCTGCAGCCTCCTACTGCAGCAAATTACCTTTTTCTTAATGATATTTGGCACCAGTTTATCAGGAAGGGGATGATTTCTTCATGTCACTGGATGAAAATGGTGCTTTATTTGCGAATGTTGCAATGTCCAATTTTGCACATAAGTAAAATTCGCAACTTTGGATAGAAACATAGCTAATGATATATTCTTAAGCTTGTCACAAAACAGTGAATCTAACCACTATACAGTGGGTTTACTTAAAGCTGCAGTCCTTAACTTTTTTTTGTTAAAAATTATTCAGTTTTTGAGCAAGTACCAGCCAGTGTTCAAAACTTGAAAAAAAAAAAAACTCCTTACCTTAGCCCGATTCACAACGATAATCTTATAATAATGTTTTCTAATTTGAGTGGTACTGGTAGGAATTCGCAGGAAATTCAAGCATGCCGCCGCATCATTACGTCACGTCTGTAAACATGAAGAAGGTGTCCCAGATAGTAGGCTATATCGCATGTGAGGGTCCTGTGGATCATTTATAGAGTTTTCTCACAGCAGCTGGAATAATTAAAATTATCATTTTGATGGCGGATTGTAATCCAGAGAGGATTATGTGTTTATGAAACAAGTGTAAGTGACTGAAATTAGATATTCCAGTTTTAAACGTGCATCTGATTACAGATAACCTATAAACATGGGATTACACAACATTTGTATTTTAAAGAGAACCAGATCTAAGGAAGAATAATTTGCTTTTTGGGTTAAAAGAATTTCTTTATATGAAATTCGAATGGTATGACAATTGGAGAATAGACTGTACAGAAATTGAAATCTAATACACACTACATACACGTAGTCACCCAGTGCTGATGTTGTTAACATTAACAATTTGAGAACAAAGTAACAATAATAATAATTTGCACGGATTGATGTGATATGAGCTAACTGATCGTTAGATTTCATCTCCATTGGTAGCGTGATTTATTGTATTGCTTTTCTCCTCTGTTGGTCAGAACAAAAGTGGCAGACTTGTTACTTGTTCAGATGACAATATCTGGTGAAAATTCTTATTTTGGTCATACTTCCAAGGTGTAGGCTAGAATCTGTGATTCCGAAAGTACAGTATCCACACTGGTGCGGTGTAGCCACACATACTCCTCAAAACGTTAGATTAATCCGCACTGGAGCTGTGCCGGTGCACAACCCACGCAAAGAAGATAATTCCACAAATATCTGCAATTGCAAGTCTCAAACAGTGATGGCGACAAAGAGGCAAAACTTTCAGACTGCAGCTTTAAAGAATGAACAAAGTAGTTTAAAGGTGCAGTAGGAGATGTTGGAAAATGCTAACTTTAGCCTGATAGACTGAAAGCTTAACTTAATGATTGCTATTGGGATGTTCAACCAGCATAACAAAAAATATTTCTGAAGACAATCACCTATTGCACCTTTAAAAAAAGAAAGGGCGTCATATACATTTTCCTATATTCAACATGAACTTTAGTCAAGCTCTCAAACCACAAAAAGACAAATGTGTAACTGAAAAAACATCTATACATATAACTAATGCATCAGTGTAGGGTGAAGCATGCACATTTACAGCATGTGCAACTCCTTTTTACCGTATTATGCAATATTGTTTCTCAAGTAAATATATCCTTGTTTCAAGGACTTGTAGATATTTTATCTGGAGAATTAGACAAAAATATTATTTACCAATAGGATTTTAGCAGTGTGTTATGGTGTCAAAGAGTTAATGCAGTAATAAAAAGTCTGATAACACTTATTCACTTACGTTTTTCCATATGTAGATTCCAGCTTTTCCAATTTTAGACAGTAATCAGTGACTGTAAATCCAAGTCTTTTGGAACCATGCAAAGCTTTGTACAGCATAAATACTGAAGTTTATATTATTGCCCTCTGCCTCATATATCTTTATTATGCATCTGAATATTCAAATGATACTACTGGTTCCCCCTTATGTTGTTCATGTGTTGCAAGATTTTGAGTAGAAAATTACTTAAATGCACACAATCACACAAAGCTTCTTCAGAAATGTAGAAAGTCATGTTTGTGGTGTTTTGTGTGTGTGACATGAAACTGGAACTGAAAATGCATGTTATTTATCATCGTCTGCCTACCTGAAATGGTTCGGCCACTCTCCAGAGTACGACACCTCCTTGGCACAGCTCTGTTGAGGAAATGGAATGCAATGTTTTTTATGGCGTGACTTATCTGTCACGCATGGTTTTACAACATCAGATGGCCAAACTTTTACCACTGACTGATCCTTGAAGATTTATTTGAGGCACAGAAATCTGACGTCAGAATTTATGATTCTTGGAACCGTAACCACTCTGACAATGTTTCTTTAGACAGTCTGCCGTGTTAAAACAAATCGACAGCCTCTGTGCGTTATTTGCTGATTTGAATCGATGCCTGAGAGAGCTGGTGGGAAAAAAACTCACTCAGACTGATCAAAAAAGATAGACTGAGCGTGTCTGCCAGAGGACTAGACATAATATATAGCATCTAAGCATCACTCTGCTGATCCATCTCATACTATATGAATCACTTTTGATGGTATTTATGAAAAATTGACAAAAAAGTTGTATTAATCAAGATAAAGAAAGCAGTATTTCTTTTTCTCTTTGTCTTGCTGTCTCTCTCTTTTATTGTTTGCAGCAGAAGCATATTTTGTCTCACAGTAAAAGGACTTTTTCTTTATTAACAGAGGCATGTGACCTTTCTCTGCAGATTTCAGCCACAAAAGCTGATCCTAACCTTGGGTTCATGATCCAGACCTGCTTCATATCTCCAGACTCCAGTTCTCTTACACCGTCAGACTATGTTGTCATAGAGAACATATGTCCTAAGGACGACTCTGTGCGCTATTACCCTCAGCGAGGTGATTTCCCCATCCCTCACCTTCAGATGGACAGAAAACGCTTCAGTTTCACCTACAGATCAAAGTTCGACGTATCATTAATCTTCCTGCACTGTGAGATGTCCCTCTGCACCAGAAGAAATGACATGGAGATGAACCTGCCAGAGGTAGAAACCATCATCTAACTTAGCAGCTCTGATCTAATGAGATGCCTTTGTAAGCAATATTTTATAGAATGTACAGAACTGCTACTAATGTCAATCCAAGAAGGATTTTGCGAATTTTTTAAATTATTTTTGCATCTCCAAAATATTTTTTTCCTTAAAAATGATCACAGTATTTTCTGTATTGCGTTGATTTGCAGTAAAACTCACCAATAATCGTCAATGTATTTGCATAATTCGAATTAGTCACAGTAAGATTACCTGTAGTTACCTGTACATTTGTTCAAAGGGATAGTTCACCCAAAAATGAAAATTTGCTGTTAATTTACTCACCCTCAGGCCATCCGAGATGTAGGTGACTTTTTTTCTTCAGTAGAACAATAAAGAAGATTTTTGGCTGAAACTGCGGTCCTGCAATGCAAGTCAGTGGTTATCATCACTTGAGTGTAAAAAAAAAAAAGAAGCATATCAGGAAACGCAAAATTAATATCCAGGGTTCCTGACGTTATATAGAGGTCTTATGAAGTAAAATGATTGGTTTGTGCAAGAAACTGGACATTATTTATAACATTATTGCCTGTAATCCATAGCCTGAAGCATGTGGTCTAGAGTGATGTCCGGCTCGCAAACAAATTATTCTTTTGAACTGGTTATTTAAAATAGTCTAAAATAGTTTGCAGCTCGAACAGCACAGATCTACAAGTTACTTTATGATTATACATGCATTTCTTTCTCATTTCTCTTTATAGATGACCCTGTGATACCACAGTCCCACTTCCTAAAACTATGTTCCAATAAAAATCAATTTTAACTGATTAATTTAAACTGTTTGTGTATTGGCTCACTGTCCTTTTTTTAGTGAATAAATTACAGGTAATAATGTTAGTATAGGGACCAATTCTCACTATTAACTAGTTGCTTATTAGCATGCCTATTATTAACATATTGGTTGTTTGTTAGTACTTATAAAGCACATATTGTGCATGACCATATTCTACATCTATAATCCTACCTAATCTTAACAACTACATTACTAACTATTAATAAGCAGCAAAATAGGAGATTATTGTGGCAAAAGTCATAGTTAACGGTTTGTTAATAGCGAGAATTGGACCTTAAAATAAAGTGTGACCACAATGTTCAATTTCTTGCATATAGTGATAGTTTTGCTTAATAACACACCTCAATATATCATCAGGGAATTAAGTTTTTGTACCCTGATATACTTTTTTGATTCTCAAAGTGGCAAAGTGGCAGTTGCCGTTGACTTGCATATTATATTTGGATCACAGTTTCAGCTAAAATTTTTCTTAATGTTCTATTGAAGAAAAGATTACCTATATTTTTGGTGGCCTGATGATGAGTAAATTAACAGCAAATTTAAATTTTTAGGTGAATCCCTTTAATCACTGAAAACAATTGTGGCCTTTATGGCCAGTCCATTTCTACTCATTTTATGATAAAATTCGCAGCAGGACAGGTATCATGTATTGCACGATTTGTTTGCACTCAGAATTGTGGGTTTTGATGGGCTAATATTGCATTTCTCCCCTCAGGTTAATGCTTTTTACAGAAATACTTTAGAAAGATAACAAAAAGCTAACACAAATAATGCCACAATTTATTAAATTTGCAGCAATTCTCATGTTCAAGATAAGAAAATCCTAGAGGGGCTGCTATGCAGAGCTTTCCAAATGGGTCGCGCATGAACTTCCATTTCAGTTATGATGCTGTCTTAAAAAGAAGCTTCCTAATTAGGCAGTAAGGCAGCTCACCAGGTTTTGGTACATAGCCTTTACCACCTCCATCTTTGCTATCATCATATATGCATTTCTCTTTCTTTTACATAATATCTTTGTATTGTTTATACATATCTTTATAGATGACCCTGTGATAACACGGTTCCAATTCATAAAACTGTTCCAATACAAATCAGTTTTAACTGATTAACATAAACTGTAGGCGTATTGGCTTTCACACAATCTGATTGAAAATCAATCAACTGCATTATCAGCATCATTAACCGAATCAAAATTAGCTGCACTGTGTATGTTTGTTAAATTTTAGGCTGCACAGGGTTATCAGACCTCATTAAGTCAGAGCGCAGGAACGCAGATAACTTATTGACCCTACGACGTATTTTCAGAGTAGCTGCTTTATTATATGGACAACATGAACACAATCTTTAATTCATTTAAATAGTCTGTTTGACTTTGCTGTCCATCCTAAGAGTTGCTGTTCGATTCATTGCCTTGGCACAGGTCACTCTACGCCAGCTGCTAGTATCAATCCACTCTCTGTGAGTGCGGGATGCGTAAATCTTAGGTTACTTCAGTTACCATCCGCAGAGGAAAAACAAATCTCCAACTTTCACTGTCCTTTTTCAAATTTTCCTTCCTCCCTTGCTTCTAGCCATAATCATTTTAATCTCCTGCATTTTCAGACGCTCTAATCGTCATATTGCACATAAGGTTGTTTATGTCTCACCTAACATGATCTTGAAAATGACTCATTGTTTAGTTGTAGATGTTTATAGTTCAGTCATAATCTGGATGAGGATAAGAGACGTGACACGTCAAACCATATAAACTGTGTATGAAATTATACGTGCTTTCTCTGCGAAGAGCGTGTGCTCGGTTTGGCTCGGGCATAATGGCTGCAACACAGAGAATGGCTTTAATGGCTTATTATATACACTAATCAATGCTTATGAAGAACAAAGTTAAAATTTTGTACATCACAGGGCTTAAAAATAAGGATGATCTGATGGGGTCACTGTGAGAGTGTTTTAGGCCAGTATTGCATTGTTGTGCACAGTTAACAAATCAGTAATGTTTTGCAACAAATGGTATGATAGAAAAAAGGTGCAAAAGCCATCACTGTGGTGGTACCCTTTAAAAAGGTACTAATATGTGCGTTTAAGGTACTAATATGCACCCTTAAGAAAAAAATAAGATACAAAGGTGTACCGTTTAAAAGGGTTCCCCTTCAATGACAGCTTTTGTACCTCTTTTTCTAATACATTTTATAAAATGTATAAAAATGCACTTGAAAATGTTGCTAAAAATAAAACATAAAATATCTTTGGTAAAGCCTCTGAAAATGTTGGCAGTTCTCGACCAGACCAAAAAAAAAAAAAAAAAAAAAATATATATATATATATATATATATATATATATATACAGGTGCATCTCAATAAATTAGAATGTCGTGAAAAAGTTCATTTTTTCTTGTAAGTTATTTCAAAAAGTGAAACTTTCATATATTTTAGATTCATTGAATGTAAAGTAAAATATTTCAACTTTTTGTTTGTTTTAATTTTGATGATTAGAGCTTACAGCTCATGAAAGTCAAAAATCAGTATGTCAAAATATTAGAATATTTACATTTGAGTTTCAATAAATGACCATCCATACAGTATAAATTCTGGGTATCTCTTGTTCTTTGAAATCACAATAATGGGGAAGACTGCTGACTTGGCAGTGATCCAGAAAACAAACATTGACACCCTCCATAAAGAGGGTAAGTCACAGAAGGTCATTACAGAAATGTGTGGCTGTTTACAGAGTGCTGTATCAAAGCAAAGTTGACTGGAAGGAAGAATTTGGGTAGGAAAAGGTGCACAAGCAACAGGGATGACTGCAAGCTTGAGAATACTGTCAAGCAAAGCTGATTCAAAGACTTGTGAGCTTCACAAGGAGTGGACTGAAGCTGGAGTCAGTGCATGAAGAGTCACCACGCTCGCTACCAAGCCATTTCTGAACCGGAGACAACGTCAGAAGCGTCTTACGTGGACTGTGGAGAAAAAGAACTGGACTGTTTGTCAGTGGTCTAAAGTCCTCTTTTCAGATGAAAGTAAATTTTGCATTTCATTTGGAAATCAAAGTCCCAGAGTCTGGAGGAAGAGTGGAGAGGCACAGAATCCAAGCTGCTTGAAGTCTAGTGTGAAGTTTCCACAGTCAGTGATGATTTGGGCTGCCATGTCATCTGCTGGTGTTGGCCCACTGTGTTTTCTGAAGTCCACAGTCAACGCAGCCATCTACCAGGAAATTTTAGAGCACTTCATGCTTCCTTCTGCTGACAAGCTTTATGGAGATGCTGATTTCATTTTCCAGCAGGACTTGGCACCTGCCCACACTGCCAAAGGTACCAAAGCTGGTTCAGTGACCATGGTGTTACTGTGCTTGATTGGTCAGCAAACTCGCTTGACCTGAACCCCATAGAGAATCTATGGGGTACTGTCAAGAAGGAAGATGAGAGACACCGACCCAACAATGCAGATGACCTGAAGCCTGCTATCAAAGCAACCTGGGCTTCCATACCACCTCAGCAGTGCCACAAACTGATCACTTCCATACCACGCAGAATTGAGGCAGTAATTAAAGCAAAAGGAGCCCCTACGAAGTATTGAGTACATATACAGTAAATGAACATACTTTCCAGAAGGCCAACAGTTCACTAAAAATGATTTTTTTTTTATTGGTATTATGAAGTATTCAAATTTGTTGAGATAGTGAATTGGTGGGTTTTTGTTAAATGTGAGCCAAAATCATCACAGTTAAAAGAAACAAAGACTTAAACTACTTCAGTCTGTGTGCATTGAATTTATTTAATATACGAGTTTCACAATTTGAGTTGAATTACTGAAATAAATGAACTTTTCCACGACATTCTAATTTATTGAGATGCACCTGTATATATATTCTTATTGCTGAGCCCTACATTAACACCCCATTTATACATGTAGAATATCTGTGTTTTCTGTTTGCCAAATTGCAGCAGATTCCAAAATCTGGCCTCTCCTCATAATAAAGAACGTGCAGTTGTAGGCTTGTTAAATATACTAAGCTCTTTTATCTCATGAGGTTCATGAGGTTCTTTGAGGATTGTGGTGCCCATATGCCAAAGATTACACCTGGATCTTGTTCTAACGTTTCTGCTTCTCTCTTTGTAGTGTATGTTACCAGATGAAGCCTGCACTTCTCTTAGTGTGGACAACATCCTCCTCATGATGATGAACACCAAGACCATCACCAAGCCAATTGTGGTCGTCTCCGACAACACACCTGTCACTGTTAACGTACCTGTGGAGCCACTTGGTCCACAACATCCTGGTAAATATTGCATTAAAAAACAAAAAACAAAAAACAAACAAAAAAAAAAAAAAAAAAAAAATATATATATATATATATATATATATATATATATATATATATATATATATACTCTAATAAAAAATCCACAAAAATCAATCCTTTGAAAAATATATTTAAAATCATTTTCATGAGATGAAGACTCCAGTCATTTCAGTGTTGTAGAAGAAGCTGTTTTATTTTTTAGAGTCTTAGATATTTTGAAGAACATGGCGTATATGAAGCATCATGGGAGAAAGTGTGCGCCTGAAGTTGTATATGTGTCAGTCACGCACAGATCACAGGCCTTGTCTTGCTTTGTGGCGCGTTACTCCCATCTGGAGTCTTTTAATATGTGGCAGTGTTGAGTATGCGTGTATTTGCATGTGTGTGTTTATTGTTCATTCAATGTGGTTTGGTTTGAGAGTATACAGTACAGTAATGTGGTTCATTAGAGATGTGGGACAAGGGACTCATAGATGGATCAGAGGACAGGAAAAAGACCAGCTTTCCAATTCTGGACGGCATTTGTTTTCACTTAAACGTTCTTTAAGGCCTCCTTTTCCCATACAGAGAAAGAGGGGAAAAGGGGAGAGGAGGATAAGAAAAAAAAACGTGAGAGTGATAAAGAAAAGGGCTCTTATACACTGCATACCTGCAGTCTCCTTTTCGGCAGAGTGCATTTGCTATAGATAGATTGTGTTGCGTACTAGAGGACAGGGTGGTGTCTAAATGTTTCACAAATAAACTTAATTTGACCATGACTGATTTGTTCTCTTCCCTGCATCCTTTTGGCACTATTGTACCTATTGTGGTTAGAGTGATTCAACTTTACTGACTCGCAGCCTTAATGAAAATCATTCTGGTTTAATAACACAATGTTGCTGTGCTGCTTGTAGCAAATGGAGCATGTGTCTATTAGTCACACTTGATTAGGGAAATGATTGCCACTCCTTGTAGGATGCAAGCTGGGATTTTATTGGCTCAAGTCAAGTCTTATGTAGGTTTAGTTGATTCTGAGTGGAAACAAAATCAGAGATCAGTTCCATAGCAAGCAGATGACACATACCTGTGAAATTGGGAGTGAATCCAGATTGAATGTGAATTCAGTATGAATCCAATGTGGGCTCATTCTTCATAAACAGGCTTGTGTATGTTGCCAACGCCAGGCTTATTTTCTCTGGTGTGGATTAGGTAAACACAGATATGCCATAAAAGTAATGAAAACAGGCTTTGCGTCTCATTTTAAACACAAAGACGACTCTTGTAAAGACATGGCAGAAAAGCAACCTCTCAAAAAGGCTCAAAGCACCGCTCTGGATGGGATCCCAAAGTATTTGGCTTAATCTACAAATCAAAGAGGGCAGTTTGTGGGAGTGCCATGCTTTGTGAAAAACACACACACAAAACGTTGCCAATCCGAAAACAGATTTATGATTAGAAAACCATAATTCCCTAGCCTTATGGTCAAAAATGAAGGTTCAAATTAGATTGTTGTAAATGTCTTAATTTTAATTTGATGTGCTGGTAATCAAGTCCAATCCAATCCAAGTTGGTTTTGAAGTTATTGTGGACATGACACACTTTTCTAGGAGACGCATGACAAATGAAATGTGTTTTAAAATCGGCCCAAAATATCAACATATTTGATATCCTCCAACTGGACAGGTTCAGTCTGTCAGGTTGTGGCCATCATACACTACACAATTTTCAGTGAAATCTGTCAAATCTGACAGCCCAAAATCTGCAGACTGGTTCTGACTTCCGGGAACTAGCACTGACTCCTACAAAATGCAAATCAGGGTGAAAAAATGTCTAAAAGTTGTGTAGCGTATTCCAAAACCTTATGAAAAAAGAATGTTCAACAACAAAATTTAAGTGTTAAACCAAACCAGTCAGGTCCGAGATAAAACACAGCACTAAAAATTTTGATTTGAGACAAAAACTGGTTTAGATCTTTGTGTACTTAACCTTTTTAAGAGGCAAGAACTCCTCATACCGTGAAACATTGTGAATGACATAATCAACGATTTTTTTTGTCTGTCTGTGTGATTGGATTCCAACTTCCATGGTAACTTGTGGCTTCAATGAAATTATATACTACCACTTAACAACTGTCTTCAAAGATTTATGTTTTTGCTAAAACAGTATTTTTCTATGAATACAAAATGGGATTTTTACTTCTAGAACTTCTTTGCTCTATACTGCTGAATCAGGCAAACACATCATCTTATTGAAGTTTGTCCCAACTTTGTCCAAAAAATACACAAAAGCGTATTGTTCTAGCGCTCAAGTTTACTTCCCTTCTGAAACCTAGCTAGCCCTAAAAAGGGCGAAGTAAAGAACAGCACAAATACATTCTGACACCCGGGAGGAGATCTTGGGCGGTGGTGACTACATAGAAATGGTGTCCGACTCATTAGGGCTAGTTCATTTACTTCCCTCTGAGATACTTTACAGGGATTGTGGGTGGAGTAGCTCAGCCAAACTTATGGCAACGACAGAGTAAACCACATCCCTGGCTCTGAGCTTTGAGCTGACATAGCTTCTCCCAGGAATCCTCTAAACATACAAGCTTTTGTTCTCTATTCTGTTTTGCTTCCTCTTGTAAGCCATAAATACAGTACATGCTGAGATTCTACTTTATTATTGATTTTCTGCCTTGCTTAAAGGGATAGTTCACCTAAAACTGAAAATTTTGTTATCATTTGCATTCCAAACCGGTATGGTTTTGGAACACAAAAGACAGTATTAGGAAAATCAATGGAATCCAGTTTTCAGTGTGTTAAAAGTTATTTTATACTGTTCAAAAGTTCAGGGTAGGTAATATTTTAGAAGCCTAAAAAAAGTACCATTCTCGAACTTTTAATACTCCCTCCTTTGCCCAGGCCTCAAAAACACATATATAGACAGAAGTGTTGATGGCAAGCTTTATATTCTTGAGCTGCCCTGCACAGATATGATATAGGGGACGGTTCTGGTGGTGCTTTGGGGTAAAGGGTAAAGCATGAGATGGGAGCTGTTACATAGCGCTCGCTCTTGTTGTAACAGAGCACTCCAGCGATAGTCTGTCATCAGTCTGTCAGAGGAGATGAAAATTTGAAGGTGCTCTTTCTGAGAATAGCCTCTATTGTGCTTGGGATTTTGGCGCTGGACCAGACAGGCTATGAAGCTGGCGGCCACACAGGGTCTATTGTGCTGTGTGATCAGTGATCATTAGAGCTAATTAGAGCTCTGAAAGTCATTCGGTTTGTGGCGCGAGTCCAAGGAGATGCTTGGCTTGCTCACGGATGCCACTGCAAAGCCCATACAAAGCATGTGCTATTACTTTATACAGCACATGGCCACCAAACACTTACACCACACAGCATGTAAACATCATGAACCGTATCATGCACGCTGTCCTGAGATAAACAGATATTGCACAGATATTAGAAGTCAAATGTTTTGTAAAAAAAAAAAAAAGAACCATACGGTTCACCAAGCTGTAAAAAGAAACCTGTACTGAAGGCTGTACTGAAACCTCATATGCTTAACAGACATAATTTAATATATTTATTAACATTTTTCTTGCAGGCGTTATATATTTCTTGGACACCCCAACTGTGGTGGGCATTGCTTTTGCTGCCTTTGTGATTGGAGCCCTTCTGACTGGAGCTCTATGGTTCATCTACTCGCATACAGGTGAGAAATACTGCAAATTCACATCACAGCCTTGACCTTCATTCCCATTCCCTGCAACACACTAATTAGTACTGAGAGTTATGCATTGTCATTTATCATATTGTCAAATAAGAAAGGAAACATGCTCATTTTTGATAATCGGAAGGGCTTGCCAGTTCTCTTAGCAGCAGTGATATGTTAACAATAACATATTGACTCCAAGCTCGTAAATATATCCCGTTCGTCAGCAGAAGCGCATCTGTCTTTTCCGTTCTTTCAGGCATTGGGGGGGACTGCTGGATGGTCGGCAGTATTTTGGGTACAATAGCCCGAAGGGGACTGGAATTCCCCCTGTCCTCTGTGAGGGTGTCTCCAGGCCTCACAGGAAAATACATATACAATCCTCCCTCTGAATGCCAAGATCACCCGCCCCTCCTCCCTGCGTTGCCCTGTCGTCGCCAGGGCGTCGACCTCTGTTGACCCTCCAGAGGAAGCGCATGCTCTTTCTTAGCCCCCGTTTCCGCCCTTTTGCATTCCTGCTAGTCCAGCCACTGGTTTCTGTCCTCAGTGCCATTGACCTGCTACCGTTTCATGGCACATGATTGAAGGGAATCACTGTTCCAGAATCTGCAGTTGTGTAGGCCGATGAGTATCAGTATGTTGACTGAGGATCAAAGCCATTCTGGATTTGATCTATTTTTGGGTTTTTAGAGCATGTATATCTTGGATATATCCGTGTCTTGACATAAAAGGAGTCATGTTTAGCTTTTATTAGCTTTCATTTTTATTCCAGGTTTTTTTCGGAAACATAAATCAGTGTAATTTTTAGTAATATTGCCTGTGGTATTCAGTTGGGATGACATTATCCAGCTGTGTTTCTGCTCACTGTTGTTAAATGGGACTGAAGAGCTCAGATCAGGTAGCCCCAGAGAACAAGTTTATTATTATTTGCCTGTTTATACTGGCATCTCAGATCAGGGTGACACTTTTGAATTTGACTAACCTTTAAGATCATTTAAGGTCAAAACTGTGATTTTTCTTATCAGAAACAGGTGTAAAATGTTGAAATGAAAAGAAAAAAAGGGTAGTTGTGGTGTAAGCTCTGATCATTCCAGCCATGTGTTTCTCATAATGGCACTGATTACTTCATACAAGCCAAAAGCTTGTTAAACCACGGTATTGTAAAGTATTCAGTCATATTGCTAAAATAGCCCTATTTGGAATCATTTTTTGATACTGACGTTAACCCAAGTGCCTTGACTCATGTCAGATGAAAAAAAAATGCCAAAATATGAAAAATTTGAAAACACAAGGTGCTTTTCCCCTGGGAGGTGCAAGAAAATGCCAGATAGAGGCTTTGGTGAAATGAAGGGCAAAATCCTCTTTCTCTCTCTGTCAGTTAGACCCGCAGAATTATCATCTGTTTTTCCCTGTTACTTTGGCTTTCTCAAAGACAAATAATAGTCCATGTTTTGTAGTGTAGTGCAGTACAAGGGTTACAGACTTTTAGTTGCCAAGAACCCCTAATTTAGATAATGTGATGTTATGAGGAAAACATGTTTGAAAAACATAAAAATGTGGCTTTTGTATTTTCATTGTACTAAAGCCAAAATGTGATTAAAATATTATATGGAAATAATTTACTCTAATTTTGTTTAATTAACAGCATATTTCTTCTAACCATTGGAGTAATTTGGAGTTGGAGTAAATGTATTTTAAAAAATCATTTCAAATTTGTTTTTACACATTTTTTTTTTTTTTTTTTAGTTTTGTTTTTGTTTGTTTTGTCATGGGAAACCTTGGTTCCTTCTTGCTGCTTCTGGGGGTCAACCAGAGACTCCAGTTTGCAAACCCCTAGTATAGCATAGTGCAATGTTATTTTAGTATTATCTATATTGTATTATACTATTTATTAATATTTTGAAATAGCTTTTATTTTAATATTTTCAATTATCTTCTTTTTTTTTTACTGATATTGTTATGGGGTTTTGACATTGTTAATATTTTTTTATGTTTTTTGTTTCAGTTTTAGCTTTAGTACTTTTTATTAGTACTTATTTTATTTTATTTAAAAGTTTAAATTTGTCTTAATTTAATATTTATAATTTTAGCTTTATTTTAGTTCATTTATTTTTAATAGAATGTAGTTTTACTTAACAGTAACAACACTGGTATAGTATAGTATAATGTAGTATAATATAGTATAGTATAGTAAAACATTCAGTTCACACTTAATTTACACTAAAAGAGTAATGTGTAATGAATGCAAGATTATGAGTACATAATTGTAAAACATATATTGCTCCATGCGTTATGGATGCTTCTATTTTAGGGAAAGCTACATGTGGAATGTTGCAGGAGTCTGTTAGAAAACAGCTCCTGTAATCCTGTCACCATCCTTGTCGTAGATCACACTGATAGGTTAAGGATGTTGCCCCTCTGCACACAGAGTAGGAGTTACACAATGCAATGACACGGTCGAGTGGAAGAGGTCAACAAGCTGCCATCAAACTCGTTCTCACACATACGCAAAAATGCATCTCTGTTTGGGGTAGTGTTTCATATAATTAAATAACCAACATATGTTGTTAGTCTGCGCGCTGTCACTGTGTACGTTCTCAAGATGATTGGTCGTAAAAGAGAGGTGTATAAAGGCAGATAAGCCTCCGAGTCTAGTACACAGCGCTGGATGAGGAAATAGGCTGTTTTTAGCTGGAGCTCTTGGCAGCATATCTCTGGCACATATTAGCAGCAGAGGGGCCTAAAACAGGGAAGCAGACACACGTCCAGTTGAGCTGAGAAGAGAAACACACACACATATAAACACACTTACATTTTACAATAGTGGGTTGGTGGAATTCATTTACAGAAGTTTTTACAGAGATTTAAGATGTATGTAGTGTAGGAGAGCAGAGTGCTTATTAATACTGGTGTTTTAGTCAAATGGCAAATATGTACAGCAAACCTGGAATTTGATTAAAACTGTTCAACCCTCTGTCAGGTGCAAGCTCTCTACAAGATGAATTACATGCATTCTTACTTACCGCTCTGCTTCAGAGTTGAGGGCTCTGATAGAGGAATGTTTATATCCATCTAGAACAATAATCAGTGAAGACAAAGAGAGAAGAATGAGACAGATGTTAAGTCTTGTTCCAAAGCTGAGTATACAACCTGCTTGGATGCCTTTTTTGGCCAAATTCAAATACAGCAATGCATGTTTCCTTAAGCAATTCAAGTCTAGTAGTAATTTAAACTGAAGATGACGGCAGAACTGTTGACAGTGTTTTGTTTGAGTGGCAATATTTCAGTCACAGAAGATATGTGATCTCATGGAAATGAGCCAATGCTGTATTTATACTTTTGTAGGGGTAAATGAAAGTTTATGTAGGTTTGATAGTATTAAACTACTATATATAATAATTAACATTGCATACACTCTCTGAAAAAATTTGCAAAAATTGTACCTTTGTGGGTATAATAGCTTGTCACTGTGGCAGTACCATCAAAGGGACACCTTTGTACCTTCTTTACCCCAAAAGGGTTTATATTACTACTATAAGAGTACATATTACTACCTTAAGGGATTGTGTTACTACTCTAAGGAACTAATATGCACACTTTAGGGGTAAATAAGGTACAAAGGTGTCCCCTTTGAGGGTACTACCCCAGTGACAAGCTGTTGTAACCATAAAGGCACAGTTTTTTTTTTTTGTTTTGTTTGTTTTTTTTCTGGGAGTGTATTAAGGCATTGGGATGAATATTTGTTGTTCCTCGTAATGTCAGGTGGTGCAATACATTTAAATGAATACTTAAAGATAAAAAAAATAATATTACAGCAATAAACAGTAAAATAATTGTTAAAATATTTAAAATATGAGAGATTGCATCAGTACCATAAAGAGCCATTTTGGGTTCCCCAAAGAATCCTTCAGTGAGCAGTTCTTAAAAGAATTTTTTTTTTTCTTAGTGCGGAGAACATTTTAATAATCTAAAGAACCTTTTTCCACTGTAAATAACCTTTTGTGCAATGGGAGAGTTCCATGGATTTTAAAAGTTGTTCTTGGAACGATAGATGCTGATAAAGAACCTTTATTTTTAAAGGCCAATTCACACCGCACAGACAAACGCCAACAAACTAGTCTGTTGGAGTTTGTTGGATCAGTGTGTTACCCCTGTTGGTGCTGGTTGGAGTTTGTTTTCACCCGACTGAACATGCTTAATCGGCGGTTGTAGGGTCGTGGAGTGTCTGAGCAGTGTGAAAGGGTTTTCCAACAAACTACAACAAACTCTGACGTGGCCACGAACCGTTTCCATGACGATGCGCATATTTCACTTAAAGCGTGCTCCACCAACGGCCTCTTTCGTTTTATTCGCCGTCTTTTCAGGCGAAGAATGACACATAAAGACATTAATAACAGTAAAATTTTGATTGTGGTTACAGGATCATCAGTTTCGTCCCCAATCAGACTTACACCATCAACACCAGACGCGAGCGGCGCGGTGCGACGCGACAAAATACAATAGAGGTTCTATTGATTATAATCAGTGACGCTGTCTACACTGGATGCGGCGCGATGCGACAACTGTCGCGTCTGATGTAGACACGGTGTTACTTGACTCTCTGTGACTCGAAGTTTGTTGGTGTTTGTTGGGGCAGTGTGAACATGACAGTTATTTTTAATAAAATTCTAAATCCAACAGCCAACTTGAGCCAACTTGTTTGTTGGCGTTTGTCTGTGCGGTGTGAATTGGCCTTAAGAGTAAAGATGGTGATATGGTGATACTGTACATATCAAACATTCTCATCTGTAACAAACTTTCCAGTCTGCTGCTACTGAAGCTATTCTGAAGCTAATCAGTGCACAAAATGAATATACTCTTAAGTGCACCAACCAAACTACTTAATGCAAAAAAAAAAATAAAAAAAAAAAATCTGTCTTTGAAATAAATGTTGTCTTTCTGAAAGGGTTTCTATGCTTTCACAGCTTAACAGCTTCTGTCATTCCGAGGGATCTGAATCACAGAAAGTCACATTTAGTGCGATTCATTGTTTTCTAGATGTCATGAATCTGAACACTGTCTTTTTCTATGTGTCTCTGTAAGCTTTAACATCCTCTTTATCCATCTCTCTCTTCAGGTGGTACAGGACCAAAGCAGCAGGTGCCAAAGTCCCAGCCAGTGTCTGAGAACAGCAGCGCGGCTCACAGCATCGGCAGCACACAGAGCACACCGTGTTCAAGCAGCAGTAACGCATAGAGCAGCTGGACTGATGATGCTTCCATTGGCATTATGCTTTGTACATTTGTGAAAGAATCTGTTTCGTAGCATAACCCGAGGCCTTATTATTTTCATTACTTGGAACTGAAATGTTTAGGCTGAATATCCAAACAGATGAAAAAAGCTACGTTTAGAGGTGAGGGAAATAACAAAATCAAGATCCCACAGAGTTTTCAAATGTTGCTTTTTTCTCAAACCCCATAAGAGAGTGTTGTTTTGCCTTATATGGTTGAGATCAGCGTGAAAATAACAAAGGCTGTTTACACCAGTCATTATGGCATGAAGGCGGTCTAGAGGAACAGTTAGTACTCTGTTACGCAAAGGCTCAGTCTTCACCCTAACAAAGATCAGTGCTTTGCCGAAACAAGCATACATATTTCAGAAATTTGACAAGAGAAATCTATAATAAATAGGCCAATATCAAAATAAACTATTCAGTATCTGATTTTTTAAAAACCCAAATGCCAATCATTTAATTCTGTGTAATAGTATTCTTTTTTCTATAACTCTGACTGGTCTTCAGGATTCAGACACTATGAGTGAAGGGCGTAAAAGCCTTTATCAGAGGCATTTTCAGTGTATAGGACAGTTTTTGGAATATTGTAAAATAATGTATATTCTGTGAATATTGTATGAAATGCATAGATTTAAAGTGGAAATAACTCTATAAAAAGCTTTAACTAAAACCAAATATTTATCAGAAGATTATACACCATTTAGAAGATAATTTTAAAATGATAAATTTAATCATAAAGGCAAATATGAATGAATTTACAGATATACATGCACAAGCGCTTTCCCAGAATTGGCCTTTTAAAAGATAGTCGCAAAATAAAAAGAGATAGTAGATTCTAGTGGTCTAATAGTTTTTTTTTCCCTCCCAAAGTCTGATGTACAGATAATTGCAGATGGTTATAATAATAAGCATTTTAGGATTCAGAATGGACTTCTAGATTTTATAGAATGTGATTTTTAAATGCTGGGCATTATTATTCAACATTAGTATAAAAAGTAATGATTTCAGCAAACAGCAGACTGTAATGTTTTCATATTTTGTCCTTAAATTTAAAAATCAAAATGAGCATTTGTTGAAAAGGATTTGATGTGCCTAGTCACAAAAGATGTACATAATCTAATGTCAAAGAATGGGCATTTACTTTCCTGTCTTTTTGTGTTACAGCAGGCCCTGCGATGTGTATGTTTAGGTACTAACCTACCACTAAAGTGAACACAAAATCAACATTTTCTGCTGTGTATGTTAAGTTAACAATTTGGGATTTTGTGTAGAACATGCATACAGATACACTTGTAAAGTGCAAGAAATGTATGAATGCAAAGCCAGAGTAATCCCACCGTCAAAACTTTACATGAATGTCATAACATAAGTGCCTTACCTTTGAGTATATGCATTATGAGATAAAATGAGGCAAGAAGGGAAGTGGTGTTTGCTTTGCTTTAGGCACAGTATATACCCACTGATGTGAAAATCTGCCAAATCTGTGCATCTAGTTCTTTGTTTTTAGTATCTAATGTTGCTTTTTTGTTTGTGTGTTGCTTGCTACAGACTGTACCTATAGAATGTACTTTATTTCAAACCTTAATTTCATTGTAAACTTGTATAAATGTCTCCTGTAAGAGGAAAGAGAGTAAGAATTTAAACATTTATTTGTGTATAAAGTTATATTTTTCTAGAGATATATATATACATAGAGCCACCCTATAATTCTATCTGCATACTGTGAATTTTTGTGGGCATATTTCTATATAATGTCACGTGTTTTCTCTAAATCTAAACATAGTCCATGATGCTGAAGTAAGCTGCATTCCTTATTTTATATGACATGATCATATAAAATAAGGTGTTTTATTATAGATATATATTTTTACAACTATATTTTATATGAGAACACTATAATATTTGGAATATAAAATATATTTTGATGATGCAAATGTTTTTATCTCTCTTTTAAGCTCTTCACCATTTAAGTATCTGTTAAGTGTGTGTTTGGTCACACTGTAAGCTCTATGTATCCATGTTTGTGGGTTTAAGTGGATGAGTATATGTCTAGTCTTTGTTGGGAATGTTTAAAACAATGCTGTCACGTCTAACAGAGTTTGAATCTCTGCTAGGTGTAATCAAGGGTCATTTAATGGCTGTAGAGTTAACAAAGGCCTTGTTGGTTTTATTTATCAGAAGGCCTTTTTCTCATTCCAGTAAACAGTCTGTCTCATGATAAACTCTTTATTTTAAAATTTAAGTTCAAACCACTGTTAGACACCATGGTTTTCCTGTACGTTGAATGATGAAATTGATTGTGCTGTCTTTCTGTTTATCTACCTCATTTGTGTGTCTATGTGTGTATAAGATTTCATTGTCTTGTCATTAAGAATATTTTACTGTACATATTGTGTAGAGCTTGATGTTACGTCAAATATATCACATCAAAGGTTTTATCTTTACAGATTTGACAGTTCACTCTGTATCAGACTTTCTGACAAAAGAGGAAAATCTGAAAGATGTAAATGTGAACCTTTCAGAATTAGACTTCAGATTATTCAGACCGTCTTGCTCTGAAACTATACACTATTTGTGACGATTTTTGTGTTTTGTTCCTCCAGTGGTATGTGAAACCGTTAAGTGTTTGTAAATACAATGTGCTGTAAATATGCATGCTATATGTATGCTCTGTATATACCAAATAAATTGTGTAATCTTTCGGGAGTGTGTTTCTGTGCTCATTTAAAAGCATAAACCGAGCCCCGCATTGTGTCCACTAATGGAGAGGGTCAACCAGGACATTTCTTACACAATGCACACAATTCTTTTTGTTCTGTTTTTTCTTGTTTCCATGAAACATTGTCTGCCTGATTGCTATGTAGATTGCCTCTATAAAGTATTGTTATCCTGTGTTAGTACTGTTTAGTCACCATACTGTTTGACAATGAGTTCATTACTTGATGTAGACCATGTGGAGCTCTGGCACCCACACCTATGAACATATTGAAATGTGCATATATATGCATACACCAGCGTTTGCAACTTAAAGGTTCACTCCACCCCAAAATTAAAATTTTGTCATTAATCACTTACCCCCATGTCGTTCCAAACCCGTAAAAGCTTCGTTCATCTTTGGAACACAATTTAAGGTATTTTGGATGAAAACTGGGAGGTTTGTGACTGTCCCATTGACTGCAAAGAAAATAACACTGTCAAGGCCCAGAAAAGTATGAAAGACATTGTCAAAATAGTCCATCTGCCATCAGTGGTTCAACCGTAATGTTATGAAGCAAAAAGCTACTTTTTGTATGCAAAGAAAACAAAAATATCAACTTTATGATGCGGTTGACACAGAACAGCATACGCTGTTTGCGTCCAGCGGACACTCTCCAAAATGGCGCTACGGTGACACGGAGGAGACGAATTGTTGAATAAAGTCATTATTTTTGTTTTCTAATTTTCTTTGTTAACTAGGCAGTCAATGGGACAGTCACAAGCCTCCCGGTTTTCATCCAAAATATCTTAAATTGTGTTCCGAAGACAAAAAAAGCTTTTACGGGTTTGGAACGACGTGATTAATGACAAAATTTTCATTTTGGGGTGGAGTAACCCTTTAATGGCTTTTTACATAGACAGTATTGGCCTTTGCCAAATTTGACTGGACAACATCAACATTTCTTATTAAAAAAAGGAACAGTCCTTAGAGAATTGTGAAGTGGTGACATCATTTTTAAACTGGCCAACACTGTCCAGTGTGGGACAATGAACATAGAGTATGACATCAACTTCTCAGGAAGAGCCCAGACTGTCAGTCTGCTTGATCAACTGACTGTGTCATTTATGGGACGTTTCCATGAAAGTAGTTTTCCAGAAAAATATTACTTGTAATGTCATTTGTCAAATTGTTTATCAACTTAATTTTTTTCCAGTTTGAGATCATGATGACCAAATAGGTTCCAGAAAAAAACATATACTAGGGGGGATTCACTTGATATGGAACAGGCTTTGAATCTTTTTTTTTGAATCAACAATGACTCAGTGTAGGAGTTTATTTTGGGTTTAGGTGATGTGAAGAGAAAGGTTGACTCTGAGGATGAGGCCCATTGTTGATATCCACCGTTGAACCACTTAAAATAGTCAAGTGGAATATATAAAGTGGAATATAAATAATATACTATATAAAGACATAAAACGGGGGCTCGTCCGGGATGTTTTAGTCCCTGAAGCAAGAGCCTAAAATACTAAATACTTTATATTAAACACCTAACTATGTTATTGGCCCTTGTCTAAACTCTAAACTCCAAACTGCTTTAAACATTGTTTGTTTGTTTGTTTGATTTTAATTATTAGTCTTTATGTCTTGTCAGACAAACAAATAGCAGATACATAATATTTTACATACATGAAATTAAACTAATTTTCTGCAGGCAAACAAGGTAAGGTTTGATGACCTTTAAGTAGGCACAAGTATTTTCAGGGATTCTGAATCTTGAGATTCTTGCACTTGAGATTAAGGTTCCTTGGCAAACCTTTTCCACAGGCTGAAATCTCCACATTTGTGGGGTCGGGTCTCAGTTTAGTTCCACCCCAACAGCTGGCCAATTTGCCACACGAGGGTTTAAATATACAGCATTAAATATGGCTGCCAGTATCAATAAAAAGCATTTAATTTTGCTGAGTCGTCAACTCTATTTTGATGACAGCACTGGGGTGGCTGTATATTTAGCTAAAGAGGGAGGGCGAGCTCAGTATTTATGGCTGGAAACACTGGAGAGTCTCCAGCGCTGAAATCTATAGCCATAAAATTATACCACATATAATGAAACTGCTCTATCATGATTATGTGCCAACAAAAACCCACACTCAAATACACACATCCACACATAATAGTGCATGTGTGTATTCTTACGTAATGCATAAATCTATAGTATGTTTACATACGCATACACATATAATATATATTTATTCATATATGCACCCATGAATTTATGTTTGCCAATATACAGAAACATGCCTTTGTATTGTGCTTCTTTAAAAACTGCTTTTTACTATAAAATTCAATTTGTTAACATTAGTTAATACTTTAGGTATCAGGGACTGATAATGATTAATACTTTTAGAGCATCTGTTAATCTGGGTTAATATTTTCTACATAAACTAATATATTTTTAGCATTTCAAGTTGTATAAATTAACTTTAATGTGAAGTTTATTGTAATTCTAGCATCATTTACTTACCATCATGGTTTCTTTGTTTTACAGAACAAAAAAAGAAGATATTTTGAAGACCGTTTTAGCTGTTGTTGTCCATATAATGAAAGTCAATGGGATCCAAAACCTAATATAAATAAATTCACAATCACTTTGTACAGTATGATGAACAGAAACAGTGTTACCAGAAAAACTAAACAACAGGGTCAAATGAGTGCAATAAATAAATTAATTAATTAAAAAATGGAAAAAAAAAACACCCCAAAAGAACAAAACAAGACTTTCTTTATCCTGTGTCACCATCCAGCATGTGTGGGTATTTGTGTAATAGCTCTTATCTGTGAAAGCTGTATATAAATCGTGTTATCACTCAAAACACCATCAACCCAAGACTTTGCAACCACACTAGCGTAATAATGCAATGGCACCCGTGGGCCACACACCAACATCAACAACCGTATCGGCATGGAGACGAAACTGTGCCCCAAATTGCAGCCTCAGCCCCAAATGAGAACCAAATGCTTCAAGCCCCACACGTGAAATATCTGGAGAGAGATGAAAATGACTTAATATTTCTTTGTATACATAATGGAAAAATTGGATACAGATGACTTTTATCTGACAGTTGCAATGCTAGTGGAGGTTGAAATGGGAGGAGTGTGAGGATCATTTCGTCCTCATTACATGTAAACTGTAACGACTGCACTATGACCAAACACTGCTGGTGATGAATTGTGTTTAACCTCAGTGGGTTTTCTGTCATGGCCATTTGGCTCTTTACCAAAGAAACTACACTTGTGGCTGACTCTAATACAGTGAATCACTCCCTGAGAGAGAGAAGGATTATTATTCATCCGCTGCTCTTTTTTGTTTTGCTCTTTGAGGAGGCCACAACTGAGTCAAAAGTCAAAATACACAAATCCCTTCCTCTCCTTTTTCAGTTTTCATCAGAAACATGAATCTATTTTTCTTTCTTTGCAATTTTAAATATCATTGATCAAGACCAGCTGAAAGATTTCTTGCAGATAATACTAAAAATGATCATTGTCTTCATACTGTGCTGTTTAAGTACTTAAGTATGATGAAGGTAACAGCTTTGGTTTGCTGTCCAAGATTCAAGACTCAACTTGAGCTGGAGGGTAGTGAGGTATGGGTCAAAAATGTGTAATAGTGTCCATAATAATATATTACTAACATTTGCTTACTGCTTACAGATTTGTGACAATTTTGCATAAGTATTCAAACCCGTAACCCAGCACTTAGTTGAAGCACCTTTACAGCCTCAAGTCTTTTTAAAGAGTATGATGTGACAAGCTTTGCACATCTGCATTTGAAAATGATCTGCCATTCTTCTATTCACCTCTTCACCTTTCAAGCTCTGTCAGGTTGGATGGGGGCCTATAGACATTTTCAGGTGTCTCCAGAAATGTTTGACTAGGTTCAAGCCTCAAGGCTCTGGCTGGGCCATTTGAGGACTTTCACAGTCTACAACACACTCTTGCATTGTCTCATCTGTTTGCTTAGGGTGATTTAGAAGGTGAACCTTATGCCCATTCCGAGGTTCTGAACACTCTAGACTAGGTTTTCATTAAGGCTATCGCTATATTTTGCTGTGTTGAGCTTACATTCTACTCTGATGAGTCCTCCAGTCCTTGCCGCTGAAAAATGGTACTGTGCAGATAATGAGCTTTGCCTGGTTTCCTCTAGACATGCATGATGCTTGGAACTGAGGTCCATCAGACCAGAGAATCTTGTTTCTCATAGTCTGAGAGTCCTTTAGGTGTTTTTTTTTTTTTTTTTGCAAATTCCATGTGGGTTTTCATCTGTTTTCACTGAGGATAGGCTTGAGTCTGGCCACTCTGCCATAAAGCCCAGATTATTGGAGTGTTGCAGTGATGTTTGTGCTTCTGTAAGTTTCTCCCATCTCCATACATGATCATGGAATGACCATCAGCTTATTGGTCACCACTCTAACCAAGGAGCTTCTCCATCGATTGCTTAGTTTAGCCAGGAGGCCAACGCTAGGAAAAGTTCTGGTTACTCTTCCCCAGATCTGTGTCTTGACACAATCCTGTCTCTGAGCTCTACAGACAGATATTTTGACCTTAGGGCTTGGTTTTTCTTCTGATATGCATATTTCAGCTGTTAGACCTTTTACTGAGGTGTGTGCCTTTCCACAGGTTAACTCCACTCAAAGTGTAGTAACATCTACAAGCGATATTAGAATGCTCCTGAGGTAAATTTCAATTGTCCCTGAAAAGGGTATGATTACTTATACAATGTAATTATTTCAATGTTTTATTTGTAATAAATTTGCAAAGTGGTCACAAATGTGTTTTTTGCTTTGTCATTAATGTAATTTTAATATATGACACGATTAGATGAACTAACTCCTCCCATACCTTTGTTTAGGATTCCATTTAATCTCCATTGAAGCCTTCTTGAGAAGTTCCCTCAGTAAAGAACCCAAGAACTGTTGTCTTTTGCAAGTAATATGGCCTAGATACTCTAGGAGGGCCAGTTGCTCTTTGTGTAAAATTCTTGCACTTTTCTGTCAACCAGCTCTTTAATTGCTTCAGTATCTCCCCTTTTCACCAGACTGTAAACACAACCAGATGTTCTACCTGCCACCACTACGCACCTGAATTTTGATTGGTGGAGAAAAACAATCTACTAAAAGTTAAATCAGATGCAGAAAGTTCTATGACTGTCTTGACTGCAAGTTCTTTTAGTCACTGGCTCCACCACAAGTCTGAAACAGACATGCACTCAACAGCTGCAGGTGTTGAGACATAAGTCTCAATACTGGAAATGTAGTTCAAGAATGGGCCTCTATGATCACATGTTCCTGCTACCTCCTGTCGAACAGCATGACTGGAATAAGCCTCGGCCTTTATTAGGTCATGCTGCATATGGTTTTATGTTTGGAATTGTCTGATGTAGTGTGAGACTGCCAACCAGTTTTGGCTTTCTATTGTGTATCATTTCATGGTTCCTGTTACTTACTGATCCACATAAATTTTGGCAAGTCAGAGATCAGAGATCAACATAAACATAATATTATAACTTGCTTCTGCACAACATGACATGAATGCACAAATGTGTAAGTCACGTCGTGAATGTGAATTTCATTGCAATGTTCTAAAACAGACATGACTGAAGCAGGTCACAACAATGCTAATATGGCAGACTGAAATATATTCATACAGCACATATGCATACTTTTTAAATATGCTTTTTAAATTTTACAATTTCAGTTCCTCATCAATCGTCAAATGCAGTACCTACTCCAAGACAAAATTTTGGACGCAGTGAATAGTTAACTAAATCATAAAGAATTTGCAATGTTGTATTATAATAGTGTACTTATTATGTTATTTCAGGAGTTCAGGTTTTCATAACAAGGACAGTTTTAATGTTTTATTTTTTTATTTTCTGGTTTAAAAACCAAAATAATTGGGGGTGAAACCAGAAGACACATAGGAAACATCAATGCATATAAGTTTCAATAATAGACAAAAAAGACTACAACCAATCAATCAAATCAAAATAAATAATTAGTAACCAGTGTAAAAATTAACTATACCAGAGATGTAATCCCTTCTTTACTGTAATTATCTTGCTTTAGTTTTTGAGACTTATCCTAAATTATGTTTGTATTTACCTGAAACCTTCTGGTATGTTTCTCTTTGCAAGCAGTGGAGGAGTGTGTCCCATGACTGTAGAAGAGAAGGGTCATCGGTGATGTGCAGGGTCAGTTATTTTGTGTATTTGCATTGACTCCTCTGGGAGCAGAGGCCATGTACTGTTCAAAGATAAAAACGTGAGAAATGTTAAAGTCGGTCAGGGCGCAGTGCATGTGTGGTAAGAGCTGTGTTTTTCAGCGCAAGCTCTCAGTCATCAGAGCACAGTGTTTGATTGATGGTCCATGTAGAGAAGAAGAGGCTGCTTTGTTGGTGACCGCTCAGCCTCATCGAATGGACTCACAGAGGCATGTGAGTCTTTCCTCTGCCCTGTTTTCTGGTTTTCACGTTTTCCTGTGCAATACCTCCCCTCTTCACATACAACCAGATACTACACTGGTGTTTACTGTTTTTACTGTTACTAGGAAATGGATCATTCTCAAAATGAGACACCCAATTTCCTTATATGAGTTGATGTTCAAAATGCCTGACACTGACATGGAAGACCATTTATGAACCTAATGGCAGTAGATGAAAGTCTGTCCCTCAGTTCTTTCAGTTTACTATGATACTTTTCTGTATCATGTACTATATTGTATATTTATGCAAGAGTGCATTCATACATGTATCTCTGCTCATTTTTTTTTTGTAGAATGTAAATATTTTATGATCATTTTATTCAAATGTTTATATCTACTAAATAATGAGAGGAAGAGAAGAGTTTGTCTGCATAAAGTGCTTCTAATTTCCATTTGCGGACAGCCGCTGGTATTTGTGAGTAGCACACTGGCACTGATGTGAATGTGTTTAGCCAGCAGCTGGTATTTGTGAGAAGGGCAGTGCTTTTGGCACTTGCCGACATAATGGCTGGATTTTTCAGGCTTGTTACCTTAAAGTTTCCCTGAGGAGTCCTGAGGCACTTCCTGTCAATAACAGAATAGCAGACGTTCAGTCTGTTTTGCACTTAGGTCAGTCCTGGCCAGAGTTTGTGTCTCTGCTCTCTCTGCGCGTCATTCTCTTTTACTCAGTCTCTCATCTCTTAACCCTTTAGTAGGTACACTCATAAGATTTTTTTTTGTTTGTTTTTGCAGTTTGTGCTTCCTTGGAGCAATAATAACAAGTAACAATGTTCAGTTTTATTGTTGTTGTTATTACTATTATGAGCTTCAAATGGTTAAAATTCCAGTTAATAGTAATAGTTTTTTCCCTTAGCATCTCCAAGAACTGTCTGTACTGTAGCTCACTGGTAGAGTGCATTCTTTGCATATAAAGAGTTTTGGGTTTAATCCCTAGTATCACAATACTGCAATGCTACTCATTCACATTATGACCATATGTCTACCAGTGTGGCCTTATTATGACAGAAGTAAAAAGCACTAGAAAACATACAGGAGTATAAAACTTGCTGGCAGCTAGTGATGTAGCTCAGTGATATTGAGCACGTGCTGAGCATGTATGATGTTCTACATTCATTCCCAAGCAGTTCCACAAACAGTCAATACTATAATGCATTCCATGCATGTCAGAGCATATATTTCCCAATCTGAGCCTATATATTTTTTATGACTGATGTATGAGGTCCTGGGTTCAGTCCCCAGCATCTCCAAGAAATGTCAATATTTTAATAGGTCCCATTTCCAATAGAGAATGTATGAGGTTCTAGGTTCAATCCCCACCATCTTCAAGAACTGTGAACGCTTTAATGCATGCCATACATTACATTTACATTTAGTTATTTTGCAGACGCTTTTATCCAAAGCAGCTTACAGTTGGGGAATACATAAAGCGATTCATCCTAAAGAGGCAGACAGACACAGGAAGTGCTCATAATACCAAGTTTCAGGCATTGTTACAAATAATTGCAAGCTAGAAAGGGAAGGAATAAATAAAGTTTTTTTTTTTTTTTAGGATGAAGTCAAATAGTGTCGAAAGAGATGAGTTTTGTCGCTTGAAAGTTGTCAGGGAATCAGCATTCCGGATTGGGGTGGGAAGATCGTTCCACCAGCCAGGAACAGTGAACGAGAATGATCTGGAAAGTGATTTTGTGCCTCTCTGTGATGGTACCACGAGGCGTCGCTCACTAGCGGATCTCAGGCTTCTGGAGGGAATGTAGATTCGTTATAGTGAGTGGAAGTAGCCGGGTGCAGAGCCTGTGGTTGTTCGATATGCAAGCATCAATGTCTTGAACTTGATGCGAGCCTCAACCGGTAGCCAGTGCAAGGAGATAAAGAGAGGTGTAACATGGGCTCTTTTGGGCTCGTTGAAGACATGTTAGGACATATATTTCCCAGTGTGAGCCTATTGCCTATGACTGATGTGAAAAGCACTAGAACACCTACAGGAGTACAAAAACAATACTTAAATGTGCATGTTTGAGGTCCTAGATTCAATCCCCAGCATCTCCAAGGGCTGGCAGGTCTTAATGCATCCGTTGCACATTATCTACCAATGTGTGCCTACATTACTGAAATAAAAATTTAACATACAGGAGTACAGAAAACTGCTTAGGCTGTATGAGGTCCTGATTTCAGTCCCCAACATCTCCAAGCACTGTCAGTTCCTCAGCACCTTACATCATGTCTTGCAATGTGTACATATTGGCTATAAATGTATTAAAATCAGTTGCAATGATTTTCAGTACAAAAAATTCCAACGTAATATCATTACTCATTATGTGCTCTACCAATGATTAAGAGAACCATTAAACTGTAAGCATTGAGACTGATGTTAGGCTTTGTCAAAAAAAATGCCTAAAATATGAAGATTCCTGTAACAGAACCACACTACTACTAGTTTACCACAGGAACGTGTCACGTCAGCTGCTCTGTTAAGTTCATTCTTGTTTTAATGGAAAATGAAAGAAGAAGTGGGGCTGGAGGCTGTTTATCAGTTTATGCTGTCAGAAAGAGCAGATCTCTTTAACCTCCCTCTTCTGTAGGATCGATAACGTTCCAGAGACTTTACCATATGTGGATCACATAAACAGCTCGGAGAAAACCCAGACCTGAAAGCCAGTTTTCATCTGTGGATTGGCCTTCATACTGAGACATTTGTATCTATCTGCTCTTGAACCTGTCAAATGGTTGGGCTATGATTTAAATGATCTCTTAACGATTCCACAATGGTTTTCACAAAAATCATATCATTTTGATTATTCCAAATGTAAACAATCCCCACCAGCCTCTCATTGGACTTCATCTGGAGTGCAAACTAAGCAAAGTTCTTCCCCAAATAAGGCAAGAGTAAAAGAAATACAAGGGTAAATCCAGGACTATTTATTTAAAGTGACTTTCTTGTTTATGCTACCATCTGTAACCAGTTTTCCATTATGCTTATATATTATTGAGGTATATAGTGGAGCACAGCTGTGCAAAATACCATGACTTGCTATGAAAAACACATGACAACAACATGTCGAATTAACCATTAAATGTGTAATTTATCTGCCATCTGTGAAGGTTATGAATGAGGACTCCAAGGGTTAAAATTCAATATTTCAGCCATTTGAGATTTAAAACTTCCAAAGATCAAAATATTTCATATAATGGTCCATGAAAATACTGGCCATTCCTATTCTCCCTGTTATGTAGTAGGAAAAAAAACATTTCCCCTCGCATATTAACAAGTGTTTTTTCCACTCACACTAACGACTGGGTTTTATTGGTCCACTAACACCTCATTGGCTCTTTAAATCAAGGGCTCTTATTGGTATTGTGTTCTATGGCTTGCACAGGTGGCAAACTGTAGCACAAATGCCTCACAATGAGAGAAACACACTTTGATGAGTAATGCTTTCAGCAGCTGGTTTGTCCATCTGCATATTTTCGCAACGCTCTAGTCGAGATATTTTCGCAACATTGACTCGTAGACACAGGGGAATATGCCTATTACGAGAAACCAGTTAATGCAGCAGGACAGCTTCACTTCACCCATATGACTGAAGGTGCTAGAGAAGACGTAAATAAAGATTAGAAGTTTTAATATATATATATATATATATATATATATGTATAACAGTTAAAGAATATGAGAGAAAAACCAAGCAAAGTCTCTATTTAACCTCTGGTGTTTATATATGTTTGATTCTTAAGGGCATTTTGTGGTGAATCAAGTATGCAAGAAGATACAGAGTTGCTATAAGTAAATAGTAACGACTGGCAAACATTGCAACAGTGAAGACAGGACAAAATGAAATTGTTCAAAAGTTTGTTGGCTTTTTGTTTTTCTTTCACTTTTGGTCAGTTTGAGAAGTTTGGTACCATGGGTATATGGTTGCAACATAAATTCCATACATTAATATATTTAGTCAGTCTACCTGAGCCTTTTTTCCTTCTGGATCTGTAACGCAGGTGTTCTCCATAAAGCTAATTAAACAATCAGAAAAACAAGAGGAAACAATTACTACAACGGCAGTAATAATTACCAGGCTTGCATTGAGACGTAGGCTAACCACACTTTCAGCAGTGCTTATCCCTGACTCTCCAGACTGTAATATGCCAGCCTATAAATGGTGCTTGATATATAATTAACAAGAAAGGGTGGCAACAAGTCAGAATGTTAAAATGATTTACAAGTAAACTAACTTCCCAATGGATTCTTTCAACACTGATTATTTGACATGTGTTGGCATTTTTATTTAACATAATCAATGCATAATTAAAGCTGTGTGTCTGTTTATGGAAGAACCAAATTTTGTTGAAAATTCTTATGTGGCTCCACAGCAAACATCTAGGACAATTGATTGTTGCAATCAATGTTTTGGGTGAGAGAATGTTCTGGAGATTGATTTTTGATTCAGTTTTGTTTATTCACAAGCATGATTAAAGTGAAGGGGCAGAGAAATAGGCTTTTGGGAATAAAATTAAAGCAGACATGGCCAAACCTCAGAAGAATGGGATCTTTTGTGTTTTCTGTCTAGGATCTGGGCACTGTAGCCATAAGAGAAAAAAAAGTTATTAAATCTTATGTAAGGCTCAGAGTCTGACACAGTCTGAGGATATGCTACACTGGTGATGATTTGGGACAGCTTGTATAAAACTATGTGAAGATGACCTTCTCCATTATACAATACAAAGAACAGCCTGTGGTGCATGACTAACTAAATCCTGTTTTTATTTCATCAGTTTTTATCTCAGTTCATAATTAAGTGTTTGTAACTTCAAAAACAAAGGGATAGTTCCCCCAAAAATGAAAATTCTGTCATTAATTACTCACCCTCATGTTGTTCCAAACCTGTAAGACCTTCTTTCATCTTTGGAACACAAATTAAGATATTTTTGATGAAATCTAAGAGCTTTTATGACCCTCCATTAGACAGCAATGTAACTGAAATGTTCCCAGACCCAGAAACGTAGTAAGAACATCGTTAAAATATGTGCATTCCTCTGCTTGTAAACAAGGCGCGGTGCATGTTCTACGTCAGCAGGAGCACACACATGCATTATGGTACTCTTGATAATGGTGGAGGACGGTGACGCCGAAGAGATGAATAGTTGAACCACTGATGTCAGATGGACTATTTTAACATTGTCCTTACTATGTTTCTGCATGGGTCTGGGAACATTTCAGTTATATTGCTCTCTATGTAGAGTCAGAAAGCTCTCCGACTTCATCAAAAATATCTTCATTTGGATGAACGAAGGGCTTACAGGTTTGGAACGACATGAGAGTGAGTAATTAATGACAGAATTTTCATTTTTGGGTGTACTATCCCTTTAAGCAATGGGCAAAATATGATATTATTCTTATTATTTACAAGTGAAAATCAATTTTTCCAAGTGTATTTCCAGTCTTTGTTATTAATCAAAGAGTTCACCCAAAATTGAATTTTCAAGTGCAAATGAATCTTGATGTTAACTCCTCACAGATAACAGAGTGGAAGATTATCACTGAATAAAGATTTTGCTCTCTTCATCATCTCTGTTGGCGAGGAATATAATATATGAGACACATAATATGCACCACTTTTATGATACTTCCATGATGCTTTTTTTTTGATGTTGTAATTTTGGAGCTTGCCAGCCTCCATTCTACTCCCTGTATACAAAATACAGCGGACATTCTGGTAAACCTCTCATTTTGTGTTTCCCATGAAAGTCATATGGATTTACAACAACATGAGGATGTGAAAGTGACGACAGAATTTAGATTTTTATTCAAACTATCCTGCTTGAGAGGTTTCGAAACATGCATTTGGTTTGGTTTATTTGCATTTACAGCATGCCTTGTACTATAAAGTGTTGTACCATGAGTACCATGTGACTCAAGGCACATGTTACATGTGTGTTAACACATAATCAGGGTGAATTACAATGCTGTTTATGTCTGGTTGAGTGGTGGGAGATCTGGAATATTCATCTATCCAGAAAGATGTGTTGATGTGGTCTTCAGGTACCGGTGAACTATTAACTTTGCATGTTCAACCACATCATTTCAGTTCGGAAAAAAATATCTCACTCTCATGAGCATATACATATCATTAGCACTTCATGAAAGTATGGAAAAATGTTTATATGAAGAGGCTTTTGACTGACCATACGACCCTCTTCTGCTCTCCTAACTTGCTACAGAGATTTTCATCAGCCTCCTTCAGTTTGTCCCTTTGCAAACTAAACATGTGAGCAAAAACTCAGACAGCAGGTCATTCTCATGGAATGAAGACTTAACACACATTAAACTGTAAATATGTTTGTCCCAGAGGAAATTACACTAGATGAGGAAGAAAAACTGAGAAATGGAGAGAATTAGAAACATCATGGCTGATACAAATACATTTCACAAACTTTCTTTCCAGTTTAGTGAATTAAAGTGGGAAAACAAATTTTGTTTTTCGGTTTTATGGGCTTTTAACCCGATCAGACTGGAAAATGTGAACTTGACTGTTAAAATAAATTAGGCAGGTGTGACACAGGTTTCCTGCTGTGTATACAAATGTGCTTGTGAATGCGTTCCTCAGGTGTTGTTGAGTAGGAGAAATAGGTCACTGTAAAACAACAAATAAATTATATTTTAACATAATTTCAAGCACAAATACACAAATATGTTACTGGTACATTCTTCTGCACTGACACTGAGATGTAATGTATTAGATCTTGTGATACGTAGGCTGTCTTTTTGGCTTGCTTTTATCTGAGATGTACCTGCTGAAGTCCCACCTGCTGCTCACTGCAGGACAGCAAAGAAACACGTGTCCTAGGACAGCAACCAGAAAACTGTCTGTATTTGGAAAGCATAGAAGAGTAAGGACGAGAGAAGCAGAATGGGGTGGAGAGAACGAGGAAAGAGCGGGAGAAATGGAAGTGTGTGAGCGTGTGTGTAGCAGGACATTCTCTCTAGTGCCAGCAGACACATGCATCCAGACAGAGGAGGAGAGACAGAGATGACGGAACGTTCCGTGCAGTGAGGAAGGGGCTCCCGTGAGGATCTGCTGGCCAGGGACGCTGTGGATCAGTCAGGCTTTAGTCCTTGGCGGGATGCGGAGCATGGATAACTCATCCTGCTAGCAGACTTCTGACACCACTGTCTGCAGTCTGCAAGCCACTCTGGACCTTTGCAATGAAACCAACTGGTGTTTGTATATTCTTTATTTTTGTTTGTTTGGCAGACAATTGAGGTCAAGCTTTAGATGCTCTTATCTAATTAAATGACTACTAAAGGACGTTTTGCCTCGTTTTGCCTTCAGAATAACTAAAAAGTCAATTCCAAAAGAAGTAATTCCTTGATAGAGTCAACTCTAGTATATGAATCGATTATTTTGTTCTAAAGACTAATTTAAAACAAGGCACTGAAGGTTTTCAAGGTTTTCAAACTGGGGTCCAAGGGGGCTAAAAGAAGGTGGTAGAAGATCAATGCAACATTTAAGAAAAGAAATAACCTAGGCCTATATAGACTGAAAATACATCTTTCCATTAAAAAAAAAATAGTAATAAAAATAAAATAAAAAGGAAAATGACACAGGACCTTAAGACAATGAACAAACTAGGCTACTTCTATCCCTCAAACGTCGTTTTAATAAAACTCAAATATGAAGTAAAGCAACATATATTTTAATGTGTTAGATTTTTCATCAGTGCTTTTAATTTTCTTATTTATTCATTTAATAATTAATTATTTTTTTGTTTTGTTTTGTAGAGAGCGTCGTGTACATATATGCACCAGCCAAGCAACTGTCATTAGATGAATTGGTGTTAACGGCAAGCTTTTTCCCGGAAAGATTGACAGAAATGAATGTTCCCCCAAAAATGACCTAAAAAGACCACTAGAGGGCATTCAGTCTCCATGACTTAGAAATGCTTGCTTAAATGTCAAGTGTTATATTTAAGAAAAAGTTGACTTGAGATCAGTGTCTTTCTGTGTCAGAATCAACTCCAACAGTTGCAGTCCAACTGCCTATTCAATATAAAACAGACCTATAGTAATTATCCAAAATCTAAATATGTCACTCACAAGCCAGTGATTGATTATTTCCTGAGCTGCTTGACACCTGAAATAAAAGTCTAAAAAACTGAATCACTCTATTCTTATACATGTTCTTATGTTACTATCCAGTGAGCTCCCATGAGTGTGTAGTGAGGAGAGTATAGCATATCCAGCTGTCTATCTTCAATATTTGTGTTTTTAGATGGTGCTAGCAGAGCAACTCTGAGCTACATTGACTGGCATAACTGGAAATTTGAGATTTCTCACTATGATAGAAAAGGTTTGGTATGGATTTGGGCCAGCCTGGGTTGTGTAAACTCTACAGTCCTACAGTGACAGGCTTGTATTTTCCTGTCATATAGAGGATATAGTTCAACTTCCAAAAGACAAAAAAAGTTCAAGTTAAAATTAAGTTCTGCAATTATTGTACAAGTACAAAATAAATAGTAGCTCAAAGACGGACAATGACTGGCAATCGAGTTCAGTTGCAGTTTTGCTTGGTTCATTATATATATATATATATATATATATATATATATATATATATACATAATATCAGGAATTGAACCCGACCATTGCTAGGGTATTGGGGTCCTGGTGCTGTTACTGCCCCCCCCCCCATCACTTTTGCCCTCTCGTATAAAAACTAGGTGCATGATGTCCCTGCATGGGTGCGTGCAAGCAATTGAAGTGTCATGCCCTGGTAAAGCAGACCCACTCTCTGACAGACAGACCTGCACTGTATCACTGCAACACTCAGCGCAGGCCTTGCAACAGGGACTCTTCGGCTTTATTCACTGAAGAACTGCTTGTCTTATTTCTTGCTATATTTCTATGTGTCCTTCTACTGTCTTTCTTCCCTAGAAGGATGTTACTACAGTGAACAGGGAGTGTTTGAGCACTAATGATGTTTTATGGTGTCCGATTCTCCTTCTCTGGTAAGTTCCTGTTTACACCCTCACAGCTGGACAATGTCCAGGCGCGTGTGTGTATGTGTGGAGCACGTAGTATGAGCTCATTTGTTGTTCTCTCAAGGCCAATATTCAAGGCAGATAATGTAACATAGTTAAACTCTATTCCCCTGAGAAGCTTGAGGTATTGAGATCAGTATAACACTCAGCATTATATTGTTAGACACTGTTCACAGCACTCATGCACATTAACAAAATCTCCATAAATATAGTTTCAGATTTGTCAAGCATACCCAATGGATTTGTATTAATAGATTTTTAAATTATTTATTTATCTAAAGTGGCAACTACTGTAATAAATCATGCTAGATACATAAATGATGTGCTTTTCTTCACTGTTCTTAGCCATTTTTGCACAGTAACTGGTGTCAAGAAGTTTTTAGTGTATGGGGCTGTCCCAATACACTTGCAGTCTTAACCACATGAGAGTGTGCCCCAGATCTGAAAAGTGGCAAAGATCAATCTCCTTAACGCACACTAAATCCACATTATCTATAATACCACTTCGGAACAGTATTTGAGGCTAAGTGTAGCCTTCATCACATTCAGGAACTTAAATGCTTCAGAATCGCAAAGATGTGAAGGAAAACTTTGCAGAGTAAGTTAATTTAATTAGATATCACATATAATTTGTGTAAAATGTAAAGTGTTGCACATTTTATTGATAGCGTACTAAGATTAATATGTGTATGTTGTAAAACATTTGTAGCTGTTTTTTTTTTATCACATAATTACAAGCGCCAAAATTAAACTGTCACTCAGGGACTATTAAACACAAATTTAGAAGTTTATTCAAAAGTGCAAAGTATTAAATGTGTAAATAAAGATCTGTAAAAATTTGCATTTTTACAACACTTTGTTGTAAGCGTATCCCGTTGTTTAATCTAAAATTCTACATATGTCGCACACTTGCCAGCTGTTGTCAGCTTTTGTCAGCTGCTTACGCCTTACGGAGTCGCACTGATTTTATTTGCGGCAGCGACCTCTAGTGGTCACATAGCATTTAAATTTCTGTTCAGCCCGCATTCACAACTGTAATTTTGAAGACAATTTCTAGCCATGTTTTGTGCTTTTGGCAGTGCAGCCGCTTGCCTGTTAAAAGAGAGAGAGTGTGTTCATCATGCCAGAGTCTGCATTCCAGTCATTTGCCGTATGCTCCCTGAATATGTGCACATTTGCAGCTGGTTGTACAGGAAGTTGCTTGGCTGGACAGTACCGTTTACGATGCCAGTGGAAGGAGACAGGGGGCGAATTACTGAAATACAAACTGCCATTCTTCTGCACAATGAGACAACCACTCAAGAATCTCTGTAGGCTTCAGACATGTCTGCATCAAGTGAAATACACCATCATTGTAGCTTTAATATGCTACCTCTTGGGAAGGTTATCAGAAAGCACAAGATCAGTTTTCATAGTTTCTGATGACCTATACAGATATCGTTGTAGTTGTATCCAGCTTTAAATTTAAGTACAAAACTGCCTTTTACATGAGAAAAATAGACCTAAATGCATGTCTGATTAAGCTGTCCAATTCAAAACTTCAATGGCACTGGCCTCCTTGCTGTTTCACGGGTCAGGACAGTAAGAATACAGCATTTAGCGTCTATGTTTTTTAGAAACCTTTAACGGTTGTTTTCAATAAATTAAAACTAACAGCAGTGAAGAAGTTAGAAAGATGAATTAGTAACCTGTAATCAGAATTAATGACCTGCTATACTACTTATTTATTTGCAATTATGCCCTTTTAATTGGGTTCAATTTGTTATCTTTAACTACTAGTTAACATGGACAGTGAAAAAGTTCTAAATAACATCTTCATCTTGGATAATGTTAATTTCAGCATTTATTAATACATTACTAAAATTGAGAATTGTGTCTGTTAATATTATTTAATGGACCTTAGCTAACATAAACTAACAATAAAGAGTTTTTGCATTTTTGTTAACGTTAACATAGATGAATAAATGTATTACTCAGTGTTAGTTCATGTTAGTTGTTGTATTAAGTAAAATTAACAAATGGGACTCTGTTGTAAAGGGTTATCCATTATCTTTATTGATCTTGACATTTTGCAAGAAAAGTGCTGTAGAGAAGACCGGGGCAAGTTGTCACTTGGGGATTTGAGTCAAACGTCCAAACACGCAAATGCTTGCGTTCTCTAGCAGTGATTGTGTACATAGGTTTCAACAATCTATTGCAAAAGTTTTATACATTAGGAAACTGTTTTGTGAAACTAAACTAAAATTCCAATATTATTATTTTTGCTGTTGGGTAAAAAAAAAGAGACAACAATAAAACCAATTCAGGGGTTTTGCAGGTTTTTATTATCTTTATTATTATTGTTATTTATTATTATATTAACTATTTATATTTATATAAATCTATATGAAAACCCTTTCATGTCAGTGGTGAGAATTTTAACAATCTGTCCAATATAGTGTGAGAACATGGTCAGTGTGTGTTCACTGAACTATATAATTTTTCCTGGGTAATAATTTTGGAAATGTTCAATAGCAAAAATCAGAAGAAAAAAAAATTCAATAAGGTTAAAAAATAGCCTCTCCCACTGAAATAATGTTTGTCTATTTATTTTTTCACACTTTGCCAATTAAACTGAAAAACTAAAATTGGATGATATTGTATGAAGGGAGCTGGGTTAGAAAAAAATGGTAAAACATAAACAAAAGAGGGTGAAATAAAAAGAGCATCTTGCTACATCATCATAGATTCCTAAGGCAGTGTTGATTCAACTCTGATTCCCCGGTGTAGTTATCCAGATCTCAGAGCAAATAACACACATCTGCACAGATCTACGATACATAGACTCTTGCTTTAATTATGTTTCTCTTTGAAAGAAAAAAACACTGTTGTTTCTCAACAGTGCTGCCTCTAATTGTCAAAGAATGGAGATGAACAGACAGCGCAAATCTCCAGATTTCTGCTTAAAACACAGCGATCTACCAGAGGACTCAATTTATTTGACGGGGCCCCAAAACAAACATTCCAGCCAGAGGTCTTTTTTTTTTTTTTTTTTTTTGACAGTGTTCCTGTAGCCTTGGCACAAACCCACCACTTTCTTTTATTCTTTTGTAATAATACATTAAGTGGAAAACAGCAGTGGGTCATTGACAATTCTCTTTCTAGACTGATCTGTGGAGGCGCAATACGGCTTATTGCAGTAATGAGCATGAACATAGGACGTACCAAAAGAATCACAAGATTTTCTTAGTCTTTTGAAGAGAGAAAGAATCGGTGATATGTAAAGCTTTTCTCTTTTTCTTTTTCCTCAGATATTCAGTGGAATGAAAACAAATATTATAGAAACATTCATTGCTGCCCATATCTCCTGTGTGTAGAACTAATCAGTCTTCGCTTCTTGCCCAAGGTCTCTCCATTTCTGATGAACGTTGTTCTGCACCCCCAACAAAGGCAACATCAAAGCCGAAGACTTGCACTCAGAACAGCTCTGGCTTTGTAATCTATTTCAAATCCAGCATTCTTAAAACTTGTTTACAGAAAGATCAACTACAAAACTTCTTGGGAAGACATCACTACCTCTCTGACATGAATAATTGAACTGGCGTGATAACCTTAAACTCTCTGTTTTGCCATAATTGCTTTGCTAATAACATTCAGAAACACAGCACAAAGAATATAAACTACAGCTCTGCTAAGTTTACACGCATGCAATACTCAGTTAAAAGAGGTAGACGAAGCCTCTGGCAGGGAAAGTTTTCAGAGTTTCGAAACTCAGAGAACACTTTCAAACTAGGAAGAGAGACAATACAGAGTGGGAAAGTGAATGATTATGAGTGAAAGCTAAAAGAATCAAATAAACCTATGACAAAAATGCTGTCAACACTTCCCGAACAACAAACTCCAGGAAGGTAAGTGGAGATGAATTCAATACATTTACATATAATGACACTGAAAACGACACACAGACTGACTAAAAAGAGAAAGCAAATAAGATGGTTATTCTTCTTGGCTATTTGTGAGGGAAGATCATGTTTCTATTATCATAAAATGGAATGATTATAAATAATAAATGCTGCAATTTATTGACAGAAAAAAAGACAAAAAAAAATTGGCTGTCCTTTTTTGAACAGCATTCCTTAAAAACATGAAAGCTATTGCAAAATGTTACATCTACTGAATTGTTGCATGAACACACTGGAAAGACTGATGCCCCATTAGGCTATAAATGTATAATTTAGTAGAATTCTTTTGAAGAATTTCAATTCATGTTGTCCAAGACCTTGCATGTCGACACACTGAGACGTTCTGCCACCTTGTGGCTTTGTCATCTTCTGCAAAGAGGAGACGTCATCCTGGAATGGAAATGTTTTCGCAGCTCACATCCTCTTATTCTCTTACATTCACTTCTATGTTTCTATAATTTCCATTCCACACACACACATATATATATATGATCAGGTCTTCAAAAGACATTATTAAACAGTGTTCCCCCGCAAACATTGAACTTCTTCCTTAAGGACAGGTGAGCACAGACGAGTGACCTTGAGTTGATGGGCGAAGCGAGTGAAAGAATGTCTTTCATTAACATGTTTAGGTCTCAGAGCTGCCTGTGGAACAGGACGGATGAAACGCGGTGTGCTGTCTGCTCTGCCCTGCTTTAAAGACAAACCACCTCTGGTAAAATGATGAACTCTCTAATCCTTTGTATTCATTCTTCTGCCCCCAGATTTAAACGGGTACACCGTCTCTTTTCTGCCTGTTAACAGGCAGCAGTATAATAATGTAGTTTCCTGTGATGTTTCGAAACCATTGCTCCAGGCTCAAGCTTAGTCGGCAGCGTACGGGATCAAGAAGAAATGTGAGCCAGTGAAAATGGATAAAAATGGCCCATTGTACCCCAAGGTAGGGAATGATAACTACTAACGTGAGACACAAACAGCATAATAAATTATTCTCTGCTCTTGTTCCAGCAGACCAAAATCAAACTTTTCAACGTACGCTTGGCAGGCCATTAAAAGAATTTCTTCATGCTCTGAAAACAGAGGCCTAAAGTTCATTTTGATATTTCGTCAGAAATGTAAAATACACTCTTCAGATTAATTAACTTGCCTGGGTTTAATGTTCTTTGCAAGAAAATAAGGTGCTCCAGCATATGATCCAGATATTTTTAAACTGTAAGTGTTGGTTTTAGTTTCACAGGTAGACTTATATTTTATAAAATATTCATTTGATTTCACTGTTTTATCACATATCTCTCTGAACCCACAGCTCAGTTGTCAAACACATCTGATGCTATGAGATGTCATCTGCTCATTAATCTAAAAAAAGTAAAAGCGATTTCAACCATGTCAAGCTGTACAGGACCGTGAGAGGCTGTGAATGAAAGAGAGGAAGCAGAAATTATGTATATATATATAAGTCTGACCTATAATAACATGTCCATATATAGAGTATTTTGAGTCTATCTATCCATCTATGGTAGACAATTGACAACTCTTAAATAACTGGTATGAAAATACAATTATTAAACATTATAGATATGCTCAAGAACAAAACATTTATAGCTGTATTTATAAACTGCTTACTAATGACTATTAATGTTGGGACAATGCTTTATAAAGGATGAACTGACTATTTACTAATGCTTACCTAATGATTCATAGTGTGCAGTTATTATAAAGTGTTATATATATATTTCAAACAATAATGTTAACTGTGCTAATAACTGTATATAGTAGTTAAAATATAGCTATGTTTGTAAAATCACTTTAGCATAAAAAGTGTTGCTGAAACACACCATATCTTTCTTTTACCTTGAATAGTTTTGTTCAACTCTATCAAGCAACAGACGCATTTGCAGCAAAACATCATAGAGTTTTTTGAGTGTAAGATAAACACACTCTCACAGAAATTCATAGCCATTTTTCATTTTGGCGAATTGGTGTTAACTTATTCAATCTCACTCTTTAATACATTTTCATACAATCTGCTTCTGCCCAACTGTGAGTTATGTTTAGGGGTAGACCTTCATGATCCTTTTGGTTGCACTTTATTTTGATAGACATTCTACTAACTATAAGTAGCTTTGTAACTACATGTCAACTAATTCTCATTAATTTGCAACTACATGTCTACTAACTCTCAGAGTAGACTGTTAGGTTTAGGGTTAGTAGAATAAGTTGACATGTTCTTGCAAATTTCTCATAGTCAGTATGTTGTATGTTGTGGACCCATCAAAATAAAGTGTTAGAAGTTAGACAAGTAAGCAGACAGTCTACTAATACTCTAATGACTGCTAGCAGACATGTAGTTGCAAGTTCCTTACTGTTAGTAGAATGTCTAAAGTGGACTATCGAAATAAAGTGTTACCGTTTATTTTGCTTTTCTAATTATGCACACTTTTACTGTTAATTGCATGTTACTATTATGTTATTATTATATTATGCATTTAGCATTGTTTCTTGCTATCCATGCCAGAACAGACTAAAAATGAACAGCTCAAATATTCTTAAAAAATGAAAATAAACAAACAAACAAACCGGATTCTAGTCAATAACACTGACATGAAAGAATATTTTAAATTTCAATTAGGCTACACTAGACTAGAGGTTACATATGTGGTTTAAAAGACATTTGATACATCTTTAAGGTACTAATTTGCAAAGTATTCTTTTCCTTTACACATAAGTAAAAACAAAAACAGAGGAAAACTAAACATTCAGGAATTCAGTATTGTATGCTTATATGCTGTATACAGTTGTTTCTGGCTGGTATTATCAAACAACTTAAAACTGCAAACTAAAAAGTATGGCTACAATTACCAGCAAGAAATGCTTATAATCACTGACAAAATAAAAAGCATTCCATTATTCACCACATCGCTAGGTGTGCAAGTCCACCTTCCCACCATCTTTCCTGTTTTTTTCAACACCAGCAGTAACTACACCTAAGAAGAATTCACCCTCTGTCTGTGGAATAATCCATATCGCGAGCGGGGGATTTACAGTATGTCTCTACTTCACTCCTTTTTATAAACACCCAGTGCACTATTTCTCCGTGAAAAACAACACGACCTTAACTTTTCACTTTGTCTTTGAAAGGATGTAAACGTTTCTTTTGGTCTTAGTTTATGGTGTGATTTGTGAACACACAGACCGAACGTCCCTGCTGGAGTTTTAGTTCAACCTGCAGAATTTTAGGCAAAATGGCGACATTGTAACGGATGGAGGACGAAAAAAAGGACTGTAATCAAGTACCATGACAAACTTGTCCCATGTTATAGTGTCATTCTCTGGGAAGGTAGGTTTGAAGCTTACAAACGTCTTCCCTTGCCGGGTGTGTGTTTAACCGTGTTGAGAAATGAGTGCGCGATGGGTACAGTGGCTTGAGTCCTTGCATGGGCACGAGAGCTTACATACACGGGCATCAGGTATGTCAACACCGTGCCAGTCACGAATCGCGCAAGCTAACATTTCACCGCTCCGTTGTCATATACGCTATTGCTCTGAATAGTATCGCATTTGGGGAAAAGTTGGACGCTCCTCTGCCATCCGAGCGCACTCGCGCGGCTTCTCATTTCCCCTGAAAAACACTTTATACACACTTTTACAAGATGGGTGTCAGAATCGATCCAAAGCGGTGTCAGTCACTGGATGAGACGATCCGTTTTTCCGTGTCAGCGGGGAGTTTGTGTCGCGGCCTCTAGTCGCAGGTTTGACACTTGAAGAGCGTAGACGCGTTTAGACGCTCGTCTTGAAGGCGCTCGGTGCGACCTTGATTGGAGGGAATCTGTGCGCAACTCGTTTGCGCACCGCGGCAAACAAACATCCCGCCAGCCTATTGCTTTCTCTTGTAAATCACAGTCGATCATTTTGAATGGTGCTTAAAAATAGGCCCAATATGAAAAATTATTGCATGCCCCCAGAACTTTTAATAGCTGTAAATGCACATTTTATTGCTTTATGAAACATCATATCCGTGTGTGACTTATGACCATAGATGGACCTTCTAAAACATCATTTTGATAAATCCCGCTTTACCTCCATTGGTCAGTTTATCAGTTTATATTGCTGCATGACAACTTTGAGTGCCGAAGTTAAATCCTGATTTACCCTTTGTTCCCCCTGCTCAAGCTCTTAGTCAAGATTCAGTGTTATCATTTGCTCACTAGTCAATAACTCACAAACTGTCTACCTACACTTAAAATGTCACCTTTGATTATTTATTTATTAAAAGTTATAAATAAACTGAATAAAATAAGTGATATCATGACAAATATCATGCTACTGGAATTCTTTATCAGCACGCCTGTGATTCGGCTGGACCAATGAGGTTTCAGAAATCACACTTTTGCTTATATTCAGTAGCACAACTGTACATGTGATTTTTATAGCCTATTATTGATTAAAATTATATAAAATCATTAAGTAATTATATCAGGTAACTTGATTCAGACCAAAGCACCAAGCCAACTAAACTAGTGATAGAAACAAGCAATGCAGCGAGGGAAAAAAGACTCCTTGCTCACAACACCACAATCTACACTCTGCACCACTCACATAATATGGTCTTGACAACTGCAAACACATACAAGCAGAGTGGAATGGCCCTATGTTGTTATACTGTATGTCACACTTTGAAATCTGGTTGTCCAATCAGAATAGAGAACTGGAACTACCTGTTGTTTATACTATTATTAAATATCAAGGACAGTTTGGCTTGTTTGGAAATATAACCCAGGTTGTCACTTTGTTGGTGTTTCTGTGGGCTGTTATTGCAAATGTGTGACTGCGTAATTTTCTTCTAGTTTTTATTTTCATATGCTGTAAGTACCCATATTATGCTTTGGATCATTAGTTCTTTGCAACTCTTTGTTTTTCCATTCTTAATTATGTAAGCATAGTTTTACAGTGAAGCTGTTCTTACAATTCTGCACAGAATGATCATACAGATATTTTTTGCTTTGTTACCATAGACACTATAAATGGGGGTCAAGAAAACACAAGCATATCTACCTTTTCTGCTGGTGTTTACAAATAAATCCGAGGGCATGTGTTTTAGGTTTTATCATTGAGGTGAACCACAATTACAGCGTTAGTTTCATAGATTTCAACCTATTTCATTTAGACTTGAAAATCATGTCTATTAGAAGTATCTCCTATAATACCTATAATTTGGATAAGTACGGGACAACAACTTTAACTGCCTACTGCACAGTTACTTAAATATTGATTTGGGTTTTATTTTACTTATAGAGACTGTGGAGAGAACACAAATGACATTAGCAGTTTATTCCCTAATTATGAAGTGTTGCCATGGACAAGAATCATTATTTGGAATTATTTCGCTCTAGCAAATGACCAATCAGAAGCAAGAATTTCAGAGAGCTTGTAAGATTATAATGCACACTTCATTTGCCACCTGAAAGAAGTTTTTTCTTCTGAAAAACTTACAGTAAATTCAGAGGCCATGACAGAGCCTTGCCTCAGTCCATGCGTATTTGATAATAATCACCTTAATATAATGTAAACAGCAGGCTTAACAGAGATTTAGGGGGAAAAATCCAATTACTTAAGATAATTGAGGAGGGTCAAGACCAGGAACAGGGCTCAGGCACACACAACCTTGCAACCTGCATGTCCGCAAATGTATAATCAAATTCTTTAAAGACAGATTACATAGCCAGACTCCAGAGCCAATTTCGAACAAATTGATTATGTGTCACTCACCAAGGTCAAATATTTGCACTGAGGCGCATTTCTAGAATGTGCAGAATGATAAAAATTGGTCCCATCTTCCCTGTTTTTGCTGGGCTCCCAGTTTGCAGTGTTCTAAATGAAGACACAGGGGACTGTTTTAATGGAAGTACACTGGCCTGAATTAGCAAGCCAGCACTACTGCAGCTGGGCCGGAGAGATATTTCAGTAAGCTGTTGATCTAGCCAGAACATTGAGACCTGCATAAATCTATTAGAGGAAGAGGCCAAGAGAGAGAGAGAGAGGCCTATTTATCCAGTGCTATGCTCTGACTATTAGCTGCTCATTCCATATCATTTAACCTCCAGCATGACCTCTCATTACAGCCACCAGACTCATCAGTATATTAGAATGTAATGAGCTCTTTAACTTAAATGAGACGTTGAGCCTAATGATTAAGCAGCTGTGTTTTGGTGGATAGGATAGTAGCAATTTATATGTGTTACTGTAGAAAAAGATTGTAGATTTGTAGATTTCTATTCTTCAAAGAATCCATGGTTTCTACAAAAATATGAAGCAGCACAACTGTGATAATAATAAGAAATGTTGTGCACCAAATAAGCATATTAGTTTGATCATGTGGCACTGAAGACTGCAGTAATGGCTGCTGAAAATTCAGCCTTGCTATCAAAGGATTAAATTAGATTTTTAAAGTTATTTTAAATTGCAATAATATACTGTATTTTTGATTAAATAACTACCACTACTAATATGTCGTAGCTTGTTATTTATGCCTTACATGTTGCCACACATGTCCTTTTTAACCTCCTAATGTGACATGTCTAATAATAACAATTCTCTGTCTATCTATATGTTCGTGTTGCAGGTGGGTTTACTGAGAACTACAGGGTGCCAATGCTTTGGAAAAGACTGGTAGGAACCATATATGTATTTAAAAGTCTTTTGTTTTCTGTATTGTAGCAAATCACAGTAGTCTTATTAATCATTGCAAATTGTTAATAAGCATGTGGAAATTTCATTAAAAAAAGAGATTAAATGCTGACAGAATTAGGATGGAAACAGCGAATGTAAGATTTGTGTCTTCGCTAATGTTGCTGGAAAGCTGGAGTGACAGCGCTCTGGCTGCCTGTACACAGCACCAGGGGTGTGTGTAATGTTCCAGATATTTGGTGGCATGTCTCAACACCTTGAGCTGAGGCACAGATGTGTGAACTGCTCTGATACTATAGCTGGGTGTGATCACCAGTCAAATTAAATCAGAGCTGTCAGTTACGCTTGTCACAGGCATACTTCCCGTCAGCCTGGAAACCTGGCAACCTTCATCTTCCTCTAGCAGCCCTCCAGAAAAAGGCCAAAAAGGGGAATCTGGGTATAATGTTGTGTGAGCAAAACTGCCAAAGTAATTTTGTGTAATTGGACAATGATCCAACAGAATCGAGATGATAGTGCGAAAAATGTTAACCTGTCTGCGTTCTGCGTTCAAACGATATCTTTGTCTCTGAAGTTTGTCTTGGGCTGTGAGCCAAAATTATTTGACAGATGCGATTGTCGCCGGTTAGTCTTGTTCCAAGTCGAGAGCTTGCCTCTCTCTTAGCGCAATTCTCACAACTTTGAAACAGATATGGCATGGGTGTCCCGCCAGTCAGTTATCCACACCCCAGATAAGCAAATGAGAACACTTCTTCCTATTAAAGACTTTATGAGGGAAGTTACACACGTAAAATCTCTCAGCTCACCAAAAGCTACAAACAGACTGCAGCAGCCTCGGGCTCCAGATCTCACATTGATGACTTCACCACTAGGGGCCAGGATTTGATCACTAATGCTCTGTGGGGTGCTAAACTTGGTTACGGTTAAAAGATATGAATGCTTCTCTCTGAAGATTCACTAACTGCTATGCCATTCATAGTCTATTTTTAAATAATCGTAGTTGTGTCAGTATGAAATGTTGGTAACAGTTTGACAGTGTTACTTAGCCTTATATGAACAGCAGAAAACTTTATGAATACCTGGAAATAAAATTAGAGTATTGCTTGATTTTTGTAGTGCCTGATTGTAAGTGCATTGATCGTGCTTGAGTGAAATTACATTCTCATTTAATACCACTTTTATTTGAAGTCTCTCATCCAGTTATCGCATTTAAAAAAAAAGTGACTGCAGAGGAACAGAATCCATCGGAACAGACACGTTTGTAAGCGCCTACAAGAGATTCCGGAATCAATAGGACCAAGGCCGTAAGAATGTTCTATCGACGCTGAAGGGTGTCTCTTACTGAGCACCAATTAACCAAAATTAAATCCACTGTTTCTATTGATTGAAAGGGTAAAGGCAAAAGTTTGCCTGAGAAGTAACTGTCAAGCCCCCAAAACCTTTTTCTTGTGAAATCCTTCAAGGTTGTGGTTCACCAATCTCATTAAATTTTCCAATTATTCCTGGAGTTGGATGTGATATTTTAGAGCTTTGAACAGAGGTTGCAGGGTGATGTGTGATTATAGAGCATTTCTGTCAGGAAGAGATCATTGAATTATATGTGGTATTAAGAGAGATGAGAGTGTGTGAATGGTTTACCTGTGCAGTCATTACATATACTGATATTCTGCTTATTGATGTGTTCACAAGCAGGTTCTGAAACGCCGTTTGTACAACCAGAGTTTGAAAATAGAAAAATGGAAGTCAAAGCATTAATTATTATCATTTCATAATTTTTTAAAGAAAAATACTGAAACAATTAAAAAAAGAAATCGTTTACTTTTGTCCTCAAACACCTACACAAACCCTTTCTTTTATTTATTATTATTATTATTATTATTATTATTATTAAATATCACCCTAAATAAATATATTTATCTTTTTTGCTCTTGATTTTTTTTTTTTTATATGTTTCCTTTCCTTTCCTATTTTTCTGTTTATTTTTCTTTCTTTTTTTAAATGTGTGTATTCTTTGTTTTTACATGTTTATTTTATGTAATCTGGTTATAGAAAGTCTGGCCAAATGTTGCCAGAGCCATCTGTTGGTCATCAGTGGTACTGACCAGTGGGAAGTACAAATTCTGTCAGCTCATGGCTTAAATGTAAATATAATAATAATAATAATAATAATAATAATAATAATTAGTGACTTAAGTATATTGGATTTAAGTAAATACGGTGCTTGTTTTACACTTTTGTAAAACAAGGACTGACTTGTGCAGATTACATCTGTGGCAGAAAATCACATTTAGCTGTTTTGCTGAGACCTGTTTAAGTATTAAAAATGTAAGGATTAAAATCTCGTATTTATTCCAACTTGATGCTGAAAATTTTTAATTTCCAATAGACCTGCCTTTGGCAGAACTGGCAAATGTTTACATATGTTTTCTGAAATGCATATGTTTACACCATGCTATGTTTGTTTATGTAGTAAAAAAATATTAAAAGATCACCTGATCTGTTGCTTATCAAATGCCACATTTTGTTCACTTTTGGTTTGGTCAGCTGCATTTTGCGCACAACCAGACGCTGCAGCAAGGAAAGTGGCTTCAGCGCCCTGTTATTGATAAGAGCACCTTAATTGGAATAAAGAGGGAGGGCCGCTCCTTCTGTCTTTTGTATACATTTACTGTTATACTCATTAGCTTCCCATCGTCTCCCAGCTAGCATCTTCTTTACAGCCCGCCGGGAGTCTCTCGGGAGGTTATTTACATCTCTCCATGGGGCCTTTCTCAGGCTACCGAGCACACCCCCTACCTCTCCTTCTGCACGCATGCAGCCTCCTCTTTGATATATTTGGGAGATGCTCTGATTGAGTGGGGCTCTGGTGTTAATGACCAGTCTGGATGCAGCTCCGCCCCCTCATTCAGCTTTAATAGATGTCATTGACAAGCAAGCAGGGACTGATAAAAATGTGATGATTTTTTAATATCCTAAGGGAGCCTGTTCAGGGGGAGATGGACCAGAAAGTGCAAGCTTTGCTTTGTTTTTTGATTAGCACAGTGTTATTTTAGATTAAGTGTTGGTTAAACAGATTCATCAGCTTGGTCCTAATTTAGATAGGAATCCTCTGCCACTATTTGCCCTTTTCCACTTTCCTCAATTTTATTATGTTGCTCATGTCTTAGCTTGCGCGGCACATTACGTTTTAAGAAAAGGTAATAAAAGTTGTTTCATCCCGAAACCTGCGGCGCTTGACATTTCTCCAAATTTAAGCGTATTGATGTCTGCTCTCTTAAACCCGATCCCGTCCTCAGCGTGTAGACAAGCGTTGACATTGACACGCTTTCATCTGATTGGTCACGTGTCTTCAGCAAAGCGGCAGTGACAAAGTTAGCTTTTTTCTTTCGCACTACTCAAGCAAGACAGACGCATGTGAGTCTGCCCTCGATCACAGCGCCCGCGTAGCCCCACCGTATTTAAATCAGATCTCCAGTAATCATCACATTTCACGTAAAGAAAAATCGACGCCGTACAACACAGCTGAAAAAGCACCTACAGCTCATGACCTGAGAGGAAGTATATTTCATGGCGCATCGCTTTCATATTTTACACAGAATAGAGTGCAACAATCAATGTTTATTTTTCATCAAGAGATGTGCCACCGCGTAAAACTACCGCAATGATGCAACTGCCAGAAAACTTTCGCCCCTTCTTTAAGTGACAAACTCTTTGCATCATTCTTTAATGTGAGAGAGAGGCTACTGGTTTAAGGGCCTGTCGACCTGCGCTACTTCGCACCCACTGCCCGGCTCACAATAAGAGCGCCCTCATTAAAACTGAAACCCCAGACCTGCTCAGCTTTTTTTCCCCCTGCTCTCTTGCTCCCTTTTTAAAAAAGAGAAGTTTTAAACTGACAAAGCCAGGGGAAATCCCCATCAGACATCCCTCCCTTAATCTGTCTAATTTTGAAAGGTATTGTTTAAGGCTTCAAAGTTTATATGGTTTAATCCTCCTCTAACACTACAGGGCAGCAAATGAGGCCATGTCAGCAGCTCTGGCACCACTAATCTACTTCACACAACAGAAAATCCTCCTTCTAGATAAGGTTGCATAGGTTTCCTGTGAACTCGCCTTTTGATGTTCCTTACCTGCTATTGAACATGACTTCTGTCTTAACCCAACTGTCACTCACTCCCTGTCCCCTTTTATCATGCCCAGTGACCCCCCTTTCCCCTCTCCCCGATCCTAAATCTACCATCAGGAGGAGCAGGCGTTTCACTCGCTCTATTTTAGGAAAGAATACTGAGGCGAGCTGCGTGATCGAGCCTTTGAGTACGTGTTGATGCTCTTTTAATCTGGGTTGAAGAAGGATGTGCTCTTTTGTTTTGAAATCCAGAGCCAAATTTATGTGGACTGTTTTTTTTAATCCAGGTTAGTTAACAAAGCCGCAACGTTGCGTCACCTTGGCTATGAATGGCAACCCCTGGAAAATGCAACTTTTGCAGTGCTGTGGCAACCAAGACGTTAGAGCCTTGGCTTCTGGTAAAGCAGCGGTTTGTTAGACACAGAGGGAGAGATCTCTAAGGTAGCTGCCCCTGTGCTCTGTGGAGATTGTGTATTGAAGCAGATTTATTGCTGAGCTCTCAATTTCCACACAGCATTCTAAAGAAATTGGATTCTTGCCACTCTCCATGCATCTTAGTTTCTTTTCCAAATGAAGGAGAACGAGGGGGGAATAAAACAACCTCAGAAATACTCAAGAGTTGTAATGTACGGTACAAATTACGTGTATGACAGCTATCTAATGTATATTTGCTTTCCTATAGCTCAGACAGTACAGTGTGGTGATGGGCCACAAAGGTTTTTATTTGCAAGGAAGAAATGTATAACTTGAATGCAGTCTAAGTCACTTTGGATAAAAGCTTTTGCCAAATCTTTTTTTTTATTTATTTATTTATTTATTTTTTATTATGCAAACAAACATACTATTTACAGGTGACAAATCAAATACAAAATAACCAAGGTCAACAAAACATACATGACAGCCAACATGATTTGTGTGAGTATGGGTGTGTGTGTGTGTGTGTGTGTGTGTGTAAGTGTGACTGGGTGTTGGGGGTGGAAGTATATAAAACAATAAAAAATAAAAATAAAAATAAAGTACAACAGACATAACAATAGTAAAAAACCATAATAGTAATGATAACAGTAATAATAATAATAATAATAATAATAATAATAATAATAATAGCATTAATAACAAAAATTAGAGGATGGAGGGTGAGGAAGGTGATATGTAATAATAGTAATAGTAGCAGCAATAATATTAATAAATAAATAATAACAATAAAAATAATAATAGTAATTAACTCAATCAAAAATGTGGGGAAAGTTGGAGGATCAGAAAGAGGACAAAATAGTAATAATAATAATAATAATAATAATAAAAATAATAATGGTAGTAATAGTAGTAGTAATGACAAAATAATAATAATAATAATAATAATAATAATAATAATAATAATAATAATAATAATAATAATAAAGCTATAAAGAGTAAGATATTGTAAGGCTGCCTCTGGGCCCTCCGTGAGCAAGGCATAATTTAGGCCCAGGACGAGCCATCTAGGAGAGGTGCTGCAGGGCACAAGGACCAAAGTCTCACCCCCGGCCGCCACTCACATGCCACGCTTACCCTACATATGTATATGTATTGTTGAGTGTATGATGCATTAAAAAAGTGTGCTTTTGCCAAATCTATTAATATAAACATTTAATGTATATGTGAAAAGGTTACTACAGGGGTCAGGCCTTTTTTTTTAAAAAACAATAACATTTTTTGAAAAATACAACTACAGAGTGGATCAAAATGCAAATACCTTACATTTATGTTTGTGTTCCCTAGTGAAAAATAAATATACTAAAATGTGTTTGAAATACATATTTCAGTACATATTATTTTATGCTAAGTATACTACAAATACATTTACATATTTATATACTTAATAAAAATAACCTGCAATTGTACTTTTAGTATACTAAACTGGTATACTTAAAGTCTGCTAAATTGGAACAACTAATTTTGTGCTTAATGCACTTTAATCGTGCGGAAGTAGTGCTGAGGTCCACCTAAAGATATACTGAAGTATATTTGATTGTGCTAAAGTGGAGCTATTGCAAGTATACTTCAAGTATAACCTCATCAATAGTGACATAAAAACACATTTTAGTCTAAATATTAAGAAATTTGCATTGTGTATAAGTAGTACTCCAAATAAAGTTTAATGATATATATATTTTTATCAGTAAATCTTGGGCGATATGTCAGTAAATATGTTAATAGATTTGAACTATACTTAGTATGCAACAAATGTATTTTAAACATATTACTATTTTACTAGGGTTGAGAGACTTTGTTTTAAGTTAAATAAATTAATAGTAAAGCAGGATATACATTCTGTATTATGTTTATTATAGTTAGTCAGACTTGTTAGCTGAGATCTCTGAACTCATTTTACAAATTCATTCAAGTAATTTAATTCATTATAACTCAATATATAACATGAAATTCCTAAATATATGAGTGTTCCCTTGCAAAAAATTGTCCCGTCAGCTGTAGCATGTGCTGTGAAACCCAGCAAGAGTTTCTTCCTGTCACTGCTGCTCTGTGTTCACGAGCCTGTTTGAGTTGAACTCAACGCTTTTCCTCAACATGGCAAGAGAAGAAGAGAAAGACAGGCTCTCCTCAGTCTCTGTGAGGTGTCAGGTTGAATAGCTACCTGTTTGTTTGCTCACAGCTGTGCTTTGTTAGTCTCTCACACTTGAGAGGCGGCTTCATAAATTCACAGTGTGTCAAACAAATCAATAACTCCCATTAACCGAGGAAGATTCTCTGCTTTGAGGGGCCACGGCCTCCCCTCTTTGTTTAGATGTGTTTTTTCCTGTGAAGGAGGAAGAGAGGATGGGGAAATGAAGGACAGGTAAAAGAAAGAAAGAGAGAGAGAGAGTAATAGATAAAGTGAAATGGAGTTGGGCATGTTGCCGATTCACATAGACAGATAACTGCTCCGAATGACTTGCCCCACTTGGTCTTTCCAACAGTTGTTGTTGTCCTCTCTTTTAGGGGATGAGTCTGAGAGAACTACAAGAGGTTTCACAGCTTCATTCAGTTGAATGAGTCTGAAGTGGTTTGGTAATCAATTTCTGTTTCGTAGCTTACATGTGCAGAAGGAAAATGCAGCATAGGTCCATGTCTTCACCCTACTTTAGGAAGTTAGCTATTTTTAAATAGAGATTTTAGTTCTTCATCCCTGTGAGTGTGTCTCATATTTATAGAACATACTTAATGGTTCTTTGCACTTGCACTAGTACACCACATAATTGTATTCTTGGAACATATACTTCCAGCTTGTGGCCTTCTGTCACCATCATAAAAGTGTAGTAGGTGAAAAAAAAGTTGAAGACACCAAAGTGGAACATAGCAAGTAGTTTGTATTCTCCTATGATTAATAAATATCCAAGAAAAGTTTACCTTCTGGGGTTCCAGAATAATGTGTAATGATAATATGCAATTATCACCTCTTATTTTTTCAGCAGTAACCTCAAGATGAGGTGCAACTCGAGTGTTAGAACAAGTGCTGATGGAAAGAATAGGGGCTGAGAGAGAAAGAGAGAGAGAGAGCACATGACATATGTGTGTCGTGTAAGTGTTAAGTGCTCTTTTACTTGAGCAGTTAATTTAGACTGATCACAGGGGGACCTCCTCTGATTCATTGTTGTTTGTGAATTCAAACATGTTCATTACAGAGCATATTTCAAGGAGAGAGTTAGAGCGAGATTGAGAAAAAGAGCTAATCGCTTCAGATTGATCTCCGCGCCGAGCGTAAATGTATTTAAGCTCATAATCCTTGTAAATAGCTTCCAGCAAGGCAAAGGCAGCCTTTTAACATTGACTAAATGAAGTAAATAGAAGCGAATGAATTTTTAAAAGACGCATTGCAGTTGAACCCTGTTTGTTATGTATGGAAACTGGAAGCTAATGAGGCCTGTAAATTTAAAGCTGAAATCATATTCTGAGGCTTTGCCACCCTGCTGTTTAGGGGTTTGCAGTGAAGTTCGTTTTTAAATGCAGAGCGTCTGTTCTCCCTCCGAAAGCCCCTCACACCCCAACAGATGGAGAGAATATGGAGCTCGGAAGGTTTACCTAGGAGGTGGTAACAGTGAAGCCACTCATTAACACTGAATTTAACACTTCGTTAGCAACGCGGCTTCCTGTTGAGAGCAGCTAGTGCTGAATGTCAAATCCTCAGAGCATACACTGTGGCCTAGCAGGACAACAGCAAGCCTGGGTCCCTTTAACACACCCTTTAAACACAGTCCTGTTGTCCCACAGGTTTGCTGGTGTTGAGCTGTTGAAAACCATCAAATATAATTAGATCGGCTGATGACACCTGAGGTGTATTTCTCTGGCTAGTCATGAACGGGAGCATTTCTACCTGAGTGTGTGTGTGTGTGTGTGTGTGTGTCTGTCTCTCTGTGTATATGTGTGTGCAGTGTGCCAATTTGTCAGGTTTGAAGCAACAACAGTCTCGTGCTGGGATGTGCTTTGGCACCATCAGAGAGTGATAAGACAGAATAATATGATCTTATTGGTGGTGTGCTTTGTTCCCATGGAAATTGGTCAATTTTAGCAGGCGGCTGAGAACTTTGGTGGAAGAAACAGGAAGGTTATATCCCAGAGGTGCATTCACATAATTAAGCTTCCTCACCAGGACTTCCAGGGCTAACGTTGGGGTGTGTTGTGAAAAAAAAGCAGTGACAGTGGGTGTTTGAGATGCATATTGTGGCAAAAAAATGATGGCCATGTTTTTTAGGCCACCATTAGTGCGTTTTAGAGAGCCTGATTCTTTGATGCTGCATATTTGTGATGCACTTTTTTTTTATAGGATCTATGAATTTATTCAGAAATACAGTAAAATGCAATTCATACCTACAATGACCTGAACTCTTTTTAATTTATGAATTAAACGTTAATTTGATATATTTTTTTGATTGCATAAATACTAAAATATCAATGTGAAAGAACTGTACCTATATCATAATGAATTATAATATTTGATATAACAAAACTGTTTAACTGCTTATTACCTTTGAGTGCTGAAAGGTATGTTGTACAGCCTATAAAGTAATGTTCCAACCAACATACAGAAAAAAAAAACAAGATACAGGAAAGTATATCAGAGAGAGCACCATCTTCATAAATATTTTTGATATTTGATATTTGTTTAAAAAAAAGAAAAGTTTCTTGAAATTTAAAAAAAAATTAAATTTGGCATCTATGTGTTTTCTTGTCCTTTATCAAGGACACTGTCAACCATGACATTGACCCCTATTAGTAGTTATATGGAGATGCTCACTTGAAACTGATCGCTTGTCTCTCTTTTGCAGACTGTGTTGTCTCTGTTATGGCGGCAGTAAAAGAGAGCGCAGAGGAAGACAAAGAGGTAGAATCTTCCTCTGATGACACTCAAGAGCTGACAAGCACATCTTCTCCAAACAACAACAATAACAGCTTGGATCCACCAGAGCCCCTGCCCTTGGACAGTCACCAAAACCCTTTAAATGGAGTCCAGCCGAACCCATTTGTCTGTGGTAGCGTCCCTGCTGCCCCCAGCACAAACGACTCATTGCCTTCAGGAGCACTTGTTAATGGAGCTGCTTCACACTGTACCTCAGAGGAGTCCTGCGTCCACAACAAAGACATGTCCCCTCTGCCCGGGACAGACACCAGCCCTGAGGTGTTACCGCCTCCCAGTGAGCTTCAATCAGACACCCGGCAGAAAACAGAAGGGTGCGCCCTAAAAGTGCGGCCCGCACGGGCCTCATCTGAATCAAACAACAGTGACGGTGAGGCCCCCTTAGATGTGCTGGTGGGGAAAGGCTTGGATAACAGGCCAATCAGCCGACTGTTGGCTAGAAAGGGAATCAAAGCAGGGTGCTTATGGGACTTTGATTCGGAGTTGTCAGAGAGCTCTTCTGATGACTGTGATGGTCTGAACTGGGGCCTGCAGGAGAAGTTCATGCGGATGCTGTTGAAAAGCAGCGTAGCAGGTGATGGAGTAAGAACAAAGGTAGAGATTGATGGAGCTCCACCTGCCAAGCAAAGACGGAGGATGCGTAAAAATCATGCCATGGAGAGGGCTGACACTGGAGGACAGGTTTATGATGGCTTTGATTACGCATCCCAGAATTCCCTGACCGACGAAGACTCCGATTTTGAGTCGTCCATTAACAAAGAACACGGCTTCAGGAAAGAGCCGGAAAGTTTGAAAGCATATGCCGGCTTGCGCCTGGAGAAATTCTGCGACAAGTCAGCTGCCATGCAGGAGCTAATTTCAAGCGAGAAGGAAGAGAAATGTGATGAAGGTGGCAGCGACGTAGAAACAAACACCTACATGGGTGAAAAATCGGCACGGTTAAAGACTGAGACAAAAACAGGCGAGGAGCTGTCCTTCTTCCCGTGTTCAAAGTGCAACGATAATTTCAAGGAGAAGAGGCATTTGCATAGGCATATGATGTA